>ULGS01000006.1:745379-825666 GCA_900519055.1 Yarrowia galli | reverse complement strand
GAAGAGGTGGGCTCCTCGGAAGAAGTGGGCTCAACGGAAGAAGACTCGGGAGCAGAAGACACCTCAGAGGTGGACTCAGGAGCAGAAGAGGTGGGCTCAACGGAAGAAGTGGGCTCAACAGAAGAGGTGGGCTCCTCGGAAGAGGTAGGCTCAGTGGAGGAGCTGGGCTCAGTGGAGGACTCAGTAGAAAGCTCGGGACCAGCAGAAGCACCAGGAGGGCCGCTTGCGGAGGGAGTAGGCCGGGATCCAACAAATCCGTCACCGGGGTTGCCTATCGTTAGTAAGTGTTTGTTTGTGTGTTTGTTAGTAGTTGTCGTTGTGATACTCACCAGGTGCCTTGGTCTTCGAAATGTACTCAGAGACGGGGGTTCGGGTCTCAGAGGTAGAAGTCTCGGAAGTAATGGGCTCAGAAGAAGAAGCCTCAGAAGAAGAAGTGGGCTCGGGGGTAGGCTCAGCAGAGGAAGAAGAAGAAGTGGTCTTGGTTCGTCCCTCGCCGTCACCCTCACCACCAGCGTTCAGGTCGTTACCACCGGTAGGAGCGTCGTAAGCAGCACCACCGTAAGCGGAACCAGCTCGGAAGATGCCGTTGTTGACGTTGGCGTTGCCATCACCGGAAGATCCATCGTTGAGCTCTCCGGAGGGCTCGGGAAGGTAGCCGTAGCCCTGCTCCCACATGAGCCAGTCCATGTTGTTGGAGTAGGTCTCCTGCATCTGAGTGATCTCGGAGTAGAAAACAACCTGGACAGTGACGTCATCCTCAGGGATGTTGACGAGGTGCATAGTGAAACCATCGGTCTGGAAATCCTGGAGCTGAACGTACTGGGAGATGTCGGTGATCTTCTCGTAAGAGGTGTAGTCCCAGGTGGGGGTGAGACCATGGTAGAAGTTAAGAGTCATATCCTGGAGAAGAGCGTCGGGGGTGGTGTACTGAGAACCAGCGTCAGCAAGCATATCGGTGATCTTCATTCGGTCGTAAGGAGAAGCAGGAACCTGGATAGTCCACTGGATTCGGTTTCCATCACGCTGGGCAAACTTGTAAGCTCCGCCAGCATCGACAGCAGCCTTGACGTTGATCTCATCAGAAAAGTACTGACCACCGGAAGAAGAAGTGACAGTAACAGGACCAGGGCCCCGGACGTAGTTGCTGTTCAGGGTAGACTGCATGAAGAACTTGCCGTTGATCTGGTAGTTCTTGGAAGCGACAAAATCAGTGTAGGTAGCGGTAAAGTGGTGTCCATCGTTAGTGATTCGCATGATATCGTTGCCACTGGGGTCCTTGACCATGAAGTCGTAGTTGCCAGCGTCAAGAGACATGTTGTCATCGATATCAAAGGTGAAGTGATCACCGGGCTGCACGTTATCAGCCTCAGGAGACAGGGCAAACTTGTAGTCCAGCTCCCAAGCGCTGCCCGCGAAACCCTCCTTGTTGGAGATGTCGTTGGCCTGTCCAACCTCAAAGGAGGTGATAGGTGAAGCGACTTCCTTGGCGAAAGCCAGAGTGGCTAGAAGTGCAATAGACTGAAAGAATCGCATGTGTGTGATCGATTGAATCGGTTGTCTGATTGTTACTCAAAACATCGAGGGAATGCCGCTGGCTTTATACCTGGGACCCTGGCATCGCAGAAGGGGCTCTTCGGAGGTTTCCAGCCGTGGACACAACTGCTTAACGGTGAATACGGCGCTGGAACACAAAGAGCCAGGGTCCACAGAGCCCTTCGTCAGCGGCAAGACAAAGAACCCGCCATGCAGCAGACAATGAAGAACAAAGCTGGCTGTGCGCGGGAGCAAATTCAGTGCTGGATAAACATGGCGATGATGCATGACGGAGGGCAATACATCTTTGTGTCGATCATAGAAGGATCGGCGAAAGAGCCACGTATTGCAGAAGGTCGGAGACTTGTCGGCGTGGTCAAATGTAGTGCTTGTGATGGCGGTTCTTTTGTTAAAGGCGATTCAGTGCTGTTTCCGTGTCATTTGTTGTCTGTTTTACTATCCCTCGTGTCTGTGTCTATGTGGTTGTAATGAGGAACAGCCGAAACAACCTGCATGAGTGATGCCCATTAGTGTGTTTCAATAACCTTATTTTGGTCCGGTTTTCTATTAATGAATTGCCACCGCAAACTCAATTTCCTAACATCTCGACTTTGCTCTTTTGGTCACCAATTTTTTCCTTTGACTCCATGCAACCTCACTACAGCTCCACCCAATCAGCGCAATCGCCGAGACCTCCGACCGAGTGCACTCCAGACCGTTATACGCGTTGCAGATCCACGACTTCAGTCCCCGGAAGCCGTTCCGGATCGGCATAAACGGATAGACCTATCCGGTTGCCCTCATACTGTCCCCGGTGGAGACCCTCCTGCCATAGCATACTACAAAAGATGGGCACAAAAGTTCGCTTCTGAACAATGCTCTATTGTTGCTGGTATGCGCTGCATATATTGATTGGATACCTGTGCACTAACACACCTGTGCAAGCTTGGAGCTCGTGCTGGCTTGCAGACGCATAGAAAAGCTCCTCCTTTCTGTGCTTTCTGTGCTTTCTGTGCTTTCTGTGCAGGTTCTTCGGCGAAGGAAGGTCGCTCTTTGGTGGAACTCGCAGATTGCATGAGGAACGCACTGGGGAGTAAAACGTATCCCGACTCGATTTTGCGTTTTGGGGCTCGTTTGCGAAGCGCTGTACTTTTCGATTCTGCGTATCCGTACTCCCTCAGTTTTGTACTTTGTCGCTTACTGGAACCAAGTGGCTCTTCGGCGTAATTGCCATCCTTGGTGGGAGCTGGGGAGCCTCAGAGAGGCGAACTTTTGGTGGCAGGAGTTATCAGCATCTGAAATAGTGGATTGCAGTTTCGTTCTCACTCACTGCTCTGATCCACGATGGCCATCAACCTACTCTAATCAGTTGGCAGGTCCACTGTTAATATTATCAAGCCTAATCTCCGCTAATGTCTTCAGACAGGAAATGAACGCCGGTTTCGTCGAAAGGAATCTCTGTTTGGGACAAACAAGCATGTGGCATGCATGTAACGCTCATTAGGACATGCAGTAGTGTGCGTCTCTCATGTGGAAAAGCTTCCAGAAGGGACTGCAAGGTGGATCCACTGCGCATGGAGGCCCGTTTCATAGGGGACACAGTCGTATTTTTGGAGCGACGTCAGGGGAGCAAAGGTACAGGACAGGAGTTGTCTAGACCTGCCCCAGCGTACAGATATTACTAAGGCTGAGGGATGCATTGTGAAAGAGACGTCTGACACAAAAGGGCCTAGATTGACTATCAGTAACAAGAGGAGTGAATGAATGAGTATTTTCGCTATGTATAGCTAGCAGCTTGGATAATGATGCCCTGTGTCCACTTTTACTGTAGCCATCAGTCTAGTCCCCTGTAGGCTGAGACGTTTACTTGTACACGTATGTACTCGTACCGTTGAAAAGATCGACATAAAAGATCGACACTCCCAAAAGCAAGTATACGCGATCGTAACGGTTTTCGAATCTTCTGAGCACCGTTGACTCCGATGTCACTCCGACGCCATGCCATCCTCCGCAGATCTATAGTCAGAATATGCCGAGCACCCCAAAAATCTTCTTGCTATGGATCCCTTTCTTAGTACGCCTTTTATCTTGGCGTGTGGAGACTCAAGAGAGGGCCGAATACGCCCAATGTGGAGGGAGGTGCACCCAGGAGACGTGGGCTTCCCTGGATACCTGTAAATTGGCGAGTGCCAGAGTAGGCACCGACAGCCAAGGTACAATCCTTGCAGTGTACACTGTACTCACAGTGAATGAAGCTCATACTGCTTTCTCATGCTCCATTGTAGCGCATGTGTGAATCAGAGCGGCAGCTACAGGAGCTCTCGGAACTATGAAGCTCGAATGCTGAAGACTTTTATCGTGTGTGGCAAGCTCTTAAATGCGTTATCACCGTCACCGGGACGCGCTATCCGACACATTATCC
The DNA here is from genome assembly GCA_900519055.1 of Yarrowia galli. NCBI lineage: Eukaryota > Fungi > Ascomycota > Dipodascomycetes > Dipodascales > Yarrowia > Yarrowia galli. Next base: position 821,711 of record ULGS01000006.1, on the reverse strand, counting down.
TTACAACCCCTGTAATTTTCGCGCATTCGGACCGGTAATCTAAATGTACGTCATGGCAGGACGATACTCCCATTCACATCTCAGCCCCACGCCTCGGTTAGGATTTCTCAAAGAATCCCATTGGGATCGAAAAAAGGGAGGCTGCATGGTCGTGCAGGCAGGGTGCGGGACTGTGAAAATGTCATTTAGAGTTGGCCCGCGTGCCGTTATACATATTAAGGTTGTGAAAGCCGGCTTCTGCATCCATTGCATTGTGTGGAAACGTCACAGTACAGGGCGTCGGAGAAACCGATGATGGCGCTTGCTTTTCGGCGGTGGCAAGAATTAGTAATTAGTAATTGCGCATCCCGATAAGATCTTGGTTCGCACGTGAATAGATAGCGGATGACCTCCGTAGCACATACACCACTCAGAGGGCCTCATTGCACTGTTCCTGACTATATAGACATTGGGTTTTGCACAATGAGATTGTAGTCCCTTGGCTATTGTGGGAAATATTTGAGCCGCATGCAGTGCAAGTAAAGAGTCCGGCCGGCTCGATGCACGTAGCGTAAAAGGTCTGCAACGGTTTTCACAGAGACAATGGTGCTTACCGAGACAATGGTATTAGCCCGAGGAGTCTTGGCGTCGGCAAATGGCTGTGGGGCGGGGAATCTACGAGTGCTGAGGGTGTGATTGGATAGGGTACTAAGATACTTGAGCTTCGAAAGCATTTATCTACTCGCCGTATCCTTACTCTCTGTAAGAACTAACCGCCTCCGGGGGGCATCACATCTCTCACCCGGCTTTGGGCTAATTTCTCCGTATACCACCGTTTTTCACCCCTCCGCTATGCGTAACAGAGGTGTCTAACAAAGGGATGATGTACTTTAGGGATGCGCAGCTTGCTTAAGTAGCAGGGTCGAATACAAGGGAGATGAGCAAATTATATGCGGAGATTATAATTATGGACCAGGTGCTGGTAGGATACGGGACTAACGGTCGAAGATGCACAGCGTATCTTGAAGTGAGGGTTTGTGTGGCACCTGGTAGAGCGTACTACTTCTTGTACCTTTAAGGGAGTGCGATGTTGAAACAAAAGGCTGCATGGTACAATTGGTAATCATTTGATGACCACAGAAGTACACACGCAGAGATACATTTGAAGCGTATAGAAAATGTAGAAGTATTGTGCATGCTAGAAATGTATTACCTGTAGTGTGCTCATGTATAGATGTACACGTAATGTATAGCTGTCTGGTGTTGCGTAATACACAGTAGAGCTGTGATATTGGTAACTCATGGAGGGACCCAATACAGGGTCGACCAAGCACCATAACATGTGAAAGCTGTTTTTGTTGGCAGCTGTGACTTATCTAGTGGCAACAGTGTCTCTCGACTGTCCGGCTACCGGTAGACTTTCTGTTAGAGGACTACTACCAAGTTTACGTTTTTCTGCTGTAATTGCAAACTCCGACTCTCTTGCATCAAGTGGCAGCCTTTGATTAGCGTGACCGTTCTCGAAAGAACACAAACAACAAAAGTGAGAGTCTCGAAGCCGTAAAACCAGCTTCAATCACTAGTGCAGAATGCAGTTGAAGGCATGGAAGGGCTGGAGGGCTCACAAACTTGCATAGACGCCCAGTCTTTGTTCTAAGGACGAATGGGCTCCTGCAAAAAGAGCCGCGCTGGTAGAGTGTTACAGAGCAAATGGGCTGGTGCCACTGCCATGAAAGTCTTTGTTCCTCGGTAGATGGTTTAGGCAGAAGGAAATTGAGCTCTGGAGATTCAGTTCGAGGTTCAGGGAGAGCAAGCCTTCAGTTCATCAGAAAGTCTTGTTGAAGGCTATATACGAGGAGTTAGAAACAATGGCAAGATGAAGAGTTGATAGAAGTGACTGTTGCGCATAATAGACTGACGTATCTTTCTTTAGTGTTGTTCTAACGACTTCCTGGACATCCATACAGCTATCCAGAGCACACACAGTATCAGCTTACCGGAGAGTCCACACCCTTGAGTCTTTTCCAAAGATTATACAAAAGTAAAGAGTTCGGATGTTGGACTTACTGCCATGGAGGATGTCTACTAGCCACCTCTTACTCTCCTTTTGTCACTCTCCATTAGATTTTCCTCGTCCTACCTTTCTCACTAGCTGTTCCTGCTTATGTAAGCACGTCGTTCGATCTGTGGGGACGTGTGTTCAACATTAAGAAAAGGGACAGCAGAAGAAATGGCAGGTCGACAGATCGATCAATGCTTGTCCTGTTCACTTCGTCTGCCAGCCTTTTTATGTTTTGAGCAGAATTATTACAGCCAGCTCATTTGTGGTCGATAACTAGGGTGTGCATGTTTTGAGAAGAGTTGGGTCACTTTCCACGACGAAAAGGAGGTCTCTCTAAAACACAAAAAGAAGCCACAACAACTGCAACGAAACCATGAGTAGCACTTGTACCAGCGACAAATACCACCAGCATTATTGCCATTTATCTACGACCACGTAACACCCTACACCTACGGCTTTCTCCCCATGCATAAAACCCTATTCCACCCTTTCTGGCGCGGATAATTTCAACCACTCTCGGAGATTTCGTATTGCTCCTTGGCCAAGACTATTTCAGCAAACCTGTCCTCACTTCAACCTCGGTAAAGAGCCCGAGAAAATCGCTCCTTGTTGCGACGTATACCTGTATCTCAAACGCCGCGTTCTCTCGTCGTAGGTTTAATTCTCATGCACAAGGATCCCGGTTGGCTTTTGTCCTTTTCGACCCACACAAAGAAGAGATGCACTCGGAGTGAGCTTCCGACAAAGCGACGGAATACAAAGACCCACAAACCAGTACAAGCCCCGAAGATACAAGCAGAGCTTTCCGTTCGTGCGCAGAATCACGCAAAAGACTGACATTCTCTCACGCAGGGTCAGAGACATTGACTCCAACGTTCAACGTTCTCGAGCTGTCGAAGAGAGTGTGGAGAAATCGTACGATATACCCCACAGATGGGCCCTTACAGTCCTGAGGTCTCGAAGGTGTGTCTGGAACACTTCTTGGCTTGCATCTCCAAGTGTACTCCACCCACATACCCCAAAGTGCATACCCGCTATACGAGTGTTTGCCCTCAATTTCAGGATTAGCAAAACGGACCTATGCATCTCCTGAAAGAGCAGTACATCGCGTGCTTGCCTGTGTCTTCCTCCGACAACTTCCGCAGCAAGCGTCGCTACATCGCAAATGAATTCATATATGTGCTTGGTATACGGAGTGACTCGGGATAGAATGAGTAAGCTCGAGTAAGAGATGCCTGGAAAATTGCGATTGCGAGAGTACATGGAGGAAGTGAGGATCGGCGGGTTTACAGGTGCTTGCATGGGATTGAATACGGGCAGCGTATACGCGATAAGTTGTGGCTACGGTACGAGTACCAGTTAAGACCAGCTGGTAAGCAAATAGGTGGACATGGCCGCGACTACACGGGGTACGAGTACAAGAGAACTTCCCGGTCAATATTCAGTTGCTACATTCCAGATTATGTGTCATACCTTACTGGACTCCTTCCCTTGCCTTGCTCCTCTGAACAAGTATCGTGCCCCACCGTCTTTTCAATTCCGCCAACTCCGCCAACATGGACGCACGTATAGCCAGACGTATAGCCCGCTGACCTTAACTCCGTCGACGTATGAGCAAATACCTGGCAGAGGGTTCCATTGGTGCATGTCGCTGTGTTGCTAATTACGGCCAATGAGTTCAAAGTGTAGGCCACTCAATCATTATGAGCTGGACAGAGCTTACCGTAATGTCGATAAACTGTTGTGCGAGTCGAAGCTCTGATCATCCACTACGTGTACAAGTACCTGGTACCGTCACAATCGTGTCTACACTGTTCCCCTGTAACCTATCTATTAGTGCATCTAGCTCTAGGGCATCGCTAATACAGCTCGATGCTCATCATACCGTCTTTCCCTGACCCAGCGAAACCGTGACCTTGCGCTGCTTCTTGGGGCTCTCACGAATAATCGGCAGTTCTGGTAACTGCCAACTCCGATGTCTGGTTCTGGGTCGCATACTCTTTTGTATCTTTCCTGTTCCAGCTGATTTGGGGTCAGCACAATCGTCGGGCTTACGCTCCTCCTTTCTATGAGACACAAAAACAGGACCACCGAGGTTCAGGTATCTCAGCCAACCGGGCAGCTCCCACAGTTGAACTCCGTCTTCGTTCAAAGGTCCCAAATGAATCATGTCATTCGAAGGCATGAAGTTGGATCTCATGTCAACTTTCCATTCTGGCGGTAAACGAGAGATGATCAGATCAATAGAACTGTCTTTCTGAACACTGAGAGAGCAGCATTTGATGTTGTGGGTATCTGGCGGTATGAAGTAGAACTGGATAACGAGCTGGGGACTGTTGTGTCTCTTGCATTGGGCATATTGACGGGTGAGATGAGAGTTGAGTCGAATGAGCGTTCTGTGAAAATGTTGAAGATGGGCTGGTGACGAGCTGTAAGGTCCGGAATCCAAGAGCTCTGCTAAATCCTCCATGACTGAGTGGTAGGATGCGAGAAGAGTCTTTCGTGTAACGACTTGGGGAACTGATGTGCGATCCGTAACAATCAGAGAGTGCACTGTCGGCGTCTCAGTGAGTGTGGCAACTCTCATAGCTCGAAAGGAGTTGAGTTTCTGCATGAGCTCGATGTTCAAACAGCACAACACTTGGATTTTCGAGACGAGCTGTTCGTTTTGAGTTGTATCGAGAGACTCCTCTGTTTCTGTGTCGTCATTAGAGGATGTCGTCCAGGAGGCTGATGATGGAGGATCGTTGTTGATTTCTGGCATGAGAGCAAGTAGTTGGATGGATGGAAATAGTGTGTAGACGAGATAGGCTAAGTCTCCATCAGTTAGCTATTGTATCATGTTTGTATACAAGGTGTACCCTCGTTTACAAACACACGATAGCTAGACTGTAAGATCACCAGACTGTAGTGACAGTGTTAAAATGACGCCATGTCATAAAAAGATATACCACTCGACTTGGAAAGGTGTGAGGATCACAATGGTGTATCTGGCAACACAAAATCAGTTCTTAAACAGCAACTATCACGACCCGCTTGATAACATCAGAAGTCGTTACACAAATAGCTCGTATACAATCTTAACTCAATTAAGGTTCAAACAACATCATCATCCCGACCATATGAAAAGAGTTGTTGGACGTGGCGGAAATGCCCAGAAGTTTGACAGAATGGTCGTGTCATCTTCAAGAGCTCGCACACCAGCTTATAAGTCTTAACGAGGCCTATAACGTCATCTATACCGAAGTTTCGAATCACCGGTGTTTGCCACTCATTGTACAAACCTTAAATCTGACCTTGCAGTGAAGATAAAGATACAGAACGAATACACACTCATCTGCGCTTCGTTTCAGGAGCAAAAAGATTGCAGCACCCAGGATTCTCGTATGGTCTCCCACTACAATACTAACTAGGCTCTCTGGTGCTTGACTATGGCTGATCGGACGGGAAGCCGTATTTTCACCAGGATATGGCCGCAACCGTTAAGGTCTGAAAAGCGTTGGACCGTTTTACTGGGACAGAGAAGTCACGTGAGCGGCTTTTTGAATGGACCGTAGGAGGTGCAACAGAGGCGGGAAAACTTCTGGAAGAGTGGGAATGTATGTAAAAAGTCCCGGAGAAGATGATAGATCACTTCGCTAAGCTTCACGGGGTCCGGAAGTGTGGGTTTGATGCTGTTGATGCAAATGTGTGATGTCAACTTTTTGACGAGGACGAAAAAAAAATAGAGTGGAGATACCAGAGCTGCGAAGGCAGAGTATCACTCGGTGAAACGGATATATACAGTCTCTGATGATTCTAATTGTTTTGGTTTGTTACTCAGTCGTTTAGCTAGTGTTTGGTCTGTACAGACGTCTTATCTACAGATATATACAGTACACACTCTACAACTACACTCCTCTACCTTCCTCCACATGGAATCTTCAAACATATCATTAAATAACATCTGTACATAATCCCAGTGGGTCACATGGGACGTTGCTTGCTCTGGTCTGTGACCAGTCTCTTCCTTGCTTGGGTCTCTTATCGAGTTCTAATAATACCGGCGGCAACCAGCAGCTGGACCTTTCGGGCAACCTCGGGGTTCTTCATGTGGTCCTGCAGAGCGGCGGGGTTCTCCCGGGCCTGGTTAAGAATGGAAGACATGATGGGGTCTTGCAGGATCTGAACAATTTCGGGGTCCTTGGAAGCTCGCTCCATGGTCTCCTCGGGGGTCTCACCCTCCTGGGACTGGAATCGAGCAGACATGGCCTTGTACTGCAGACCCTCAATCTCGGCCTTGGACTTGCCCTCCTTGTCGTGCTCAAGGGCAGCGGTGCAAGTGTCGACACACTTGGAGTACTCTCGCATGGCAAAGTAGGCGTTGGCCTTTCGAATGTAAGCTCGGACAAAAGAGGGATCCTTCTCAATGGCGGCATCACAATCGATGACAGCCTCGGGGAAAGACATGAGCTTGGCCAGAGCGGCGGCTCGGTTGGAGTAACCAATGGGGTTCTCGGGGGCTCGCTTGATCATCTCGGTGTAAGCCTTGACAGCGCCGGGCCAGTCGCCAGCAGCAAACTTCTCCTTACCCTCCTCTCGGGCCTCCTCGGCCTTGGCGGGGTCAATGTAGGCCTCGGTCTCCTGCTTCTTGAGTTCCTTCTCGGCGGCTCGCAGCTTGGACAGAGTGTCGGGGGTTCGGTGCTCGGTCAGAGCCCGGTTGTAAAGCTCGATGGCCTTGGGCAGGTTGTCGAGCTTGGCGTAGGCGGTGGCACATCGCGAAAACGACTTGGCCAGCACCTTGTAGTCGGCAAAGACCTCTCGGCCCTTGGTGATGGCCTCCTCGCAGGTCTTGATGCATGTTTCGTAGTCGCCCTTCTCGAACTCGGCGGCGGCTCGGTTGTTGAGGTAGGTGATGTCCTCGTGGATGGAGTAAGCCTTGTTGTAGTGGGCAATGGCGTCGTCAAACTTGTGGGCCTTGTAGGCGGTGTTTCCAAGAGCCTTCTCCTCGTCGGCCTGCTTCTTCTCGTCGGACACGGGCTCGGCAGCGGCGGCGGGCTTGGACTCGGTCTTGGGGGCAGCCTTGGGGGTTTCGGCGGGCTTGGCAGGCTCGGAGTCCTTCATCTCAACATCGCCCTGCTGAGAGGCGTCGTGGGCAGCCTTGTCCTCGGAAGCCTTGCCCTGCATGTCGGTGGGGATACCGAGCATGAGAGCCATGGCCTTCATGAGTCGAGGGTCCTGCTGCATGCCGGAGAGAGCAGCCATGGGGTTCTTCTGCAGCTCGCCGAGCTTCTTGACAAACTCGGGGTCCTTCATGTACTCCTTGACCTCGGGGTCGGAGGCCAGCTTGGCGAGGTTGGCGGGGTTGGAGAACATGTCACCAAGACCCATGTCGGGGGTGGTGCCGTCTCCCTGAGCCTCGGCCATGATGGCTCGCTCCACAGACTCCAGACCAGACTTGTTCTGGGCGTTGGAGGGGTCCAGCTTGAGACCCTCCTCGTAGGCGTCCTTGGCGCCAATCAGGTCGCCCTTTCCGTGGAGAGCAGCACCCTTTCGGCCGTAACCCTTGGCCCACTGGGGGTTGATGTCGATACAAGACTGGGCATCCTTGAGAGCCTCGTCAAAGTTCTTCAGAGAAGAGTGGCAGGCGGATCTGTTGGAGTAGAGCACGTGGTTAGGGGTGGGAGAGGCGTCAATGGCCTTGGAAAAGTGGTCAATGGCGGTAGGGAAGTCCTTGGCAGCAAAGGCTGCGTTTCCTTGAGCTTTGAGCTGGGTTAGTAAACGGAAGCGAAGGCCGTAGGTCTGAGCGGACAACAACCAGCTGAGAAGTGGAAGAAAAGGCTGTAAGCCTGATATGACAACTTTCAAGTCGATCTAGATGGCGGAAGTCTTGTTGATGATAGATCCTGATCACATGGATGCTGTAATCCTGGGTGGACAGCCAGTGAAGCAAGTAGACACAGAAGCTTGCTTGATGCATTGTGGTAGAGTCCATCAGCCGTGGCAAAAGTGTTGCAACTTGAGTGTGCCCTGATCAGATCGCCACCTGTGGGTCTTTGTGACACAAACACAAGATCAACGACAACGGCAGATCACGGCGCAGAAACGAGTGGCAAAACGACAGCAGTTACATTGGCGGTGTATCAGGGTGCTTAAGGATTGCTAGTTGTGTAGAGCATGAGTATCTCACCACCACAACACCCCTGCCACACTGCATAACCATGACCGCTCCCGCAACAACAGATCACTGTCATCAACGCAAACATCAATTGCCATGTTGCCCTTGTCACCGTCAAGGCCATCGTCTTCAAACCGTCGCCACCGTGTCACAACACTGGCACAGTCATCTGTCCACTCTCTGTGCAACAATCACAGTCACCCCATGACCATTGCTAGAGATCGTCCTCCTCTTGATCCACCAATTCTTCCGATCAAATGCCAACCACACCAATTGTGTCACCGTCTCGTCTGTGTCACATTTTCCTTCTTCTCACAATCTCATCTCAATTACTCACTTCGTCAGCAGACATGTTGTGTGTTCTTGTTGGTGATCTCGTTATGGGGTCGAAAAAGAATGCAGCCCTCTTATATCCCAAGCTGCAAGGCCCCAGCTGAATCTTCTAGAATCTTGTGTGGTGAGAGAGTCACCCTAACCCTGCCGCCTGAACTTAGCAGGGTTGAATGGCAGGTAAAAGTTGCCAGAGATGTAACATATGAACTCGCTGGTTGGTCACGTGATGAAAGTGACCTTCGAGTATTACTCCTGTCAGTTTTCTTTCGCCTCTAGTCCTCCCCTCCCACTATACTCGACTCTCGCCACTATTGAATAATTCTGAAATCGGGCGTATGTCTGACAACTTAAATCTTTGATGAGCCGCACGAGAGGGGCGTGAGGGTGGTTGATGGTAGGGGGTTGGTAAATAGGTGTAGGTGAGGATGGCGAGTGATGAGGAGGTTTGTTGTGAGGTACTTGACAAGTATAGAGTCAGTCAGGTGACTTTTGAAGTGTTCTGGATCTTATTGGGATTCTCCGCGATTTGCCATGATTTGATTCATTACTTGAGATAAAAGTATGATCGAAAAAGATGTGGGAACTTGAAAAGAGTGTGACCCAACAGTTCAGAGCGTACAGACGACTTTAGGCACGAGAAAAGCACCAAGAAACCAGTCTTCTCAATCAAAACTACTTTGACCGCTCCTCCCTCTTTTATCTCCACCCGGGAATCGAACAGACAATCTCCACCGCAGCCTCCTGCCTGTTTGGGAAACAGACATTATCATCACGTGACGCGGGGTACATCCAGACACCAGCTAGTGGAAAGTCCCGCAGCTCTCACAAAGAGCATGGGGAAGCTGCCGAGAGCCCTGTCTCAGGACCCTGTCTGTGGCTCCCTGTGGGTGGGTCGATGGTGATGGGGTGACTGGTCCGAGTAACTGCCGTAAGTTAAGCATGGTAGGGGGTTGTATGTATGATCATGTAGTCGTAGGTAGGGGTGTTGAACGGTAATCAAAGAGCATTTCAAAGTGGCCCCTTTGGATGCACGGGAGGCGAATTGAGGGTGAGAAAGCTAGATGGCTATGGGAGGTGGACTATTGTCGGTGGGGTGTTTAAGACTATCCTGAGTCCATTGACTGACTGTCCAGGGTCAGAATGGTGCCCAACGTGTTATAGCTACAACAAGGCTTACTCTTCTCGAACTCTCTAAACTCGTTATTCATTACATTTACATTCTTTATATCTCTAGTACCAGACTGAGATGTTGGTTTGTCAGTTGTACAAGTGTGGATTGTTAGTTGGTGTTGGGTGGGTAGTCATGCCCTCAGCCACCCTTAGACGTCACGGGAAGACTTGGATGTTACTGCTTCGCCACAAGTTGCAGGGGTGGCTATGGCTGAGCATCAGACCATTGTTGGTTGCTTCTGCTAACTCGTTCGGCTTCGCCTCACTTTGTCAGCTTGTCAGCTCGACAGCGAATAACACTGCTGATGAACCAACCCTCCAAAGGCCTGCTTGACGGCATCGGTATCATTGAACTGTCGCTGGCAAATGTGACACTTTTGCGCGGGCAAAATAGTCCATTCGTCCTGGCGATAATAATAGTATGGTCGGGCAAACCCGTCACTGTGAGAGTACGACGGCAGAGTGTCCGAGTTGTAGGAGGTGTAGGAATAGTTGGAAGGGCTGGTAGATTGAGAGCTGGTAGAGATGTAGGTTGTTAGAGGTTCATGGTAGTACTTCGATCTGGACTGTTGGGGTTCCTGGAGTGTTCGCCAATGTTGAATCATTTGGTTGGCTTCCAGGTCCATTCGGGTGGCCCGTTTTTGCAGTCTTCGTTTCTGAAGACAATGTCGAGTCCAGTAGAGACCCAGGAGGATGACCAGGAAGAGCACACATACGATGATAGCAACGTAGTAGTATCTTGGTGACATGGTAGGCGGGGTTTGAGACGGTAGGGATTGAAGAGACGGTCAAGACAGAACTTGTCAGAGACCAAGGACAATGGCCAGCTAGAGAGACTGGAGAGGGTACTTGTAGTACTTGTAATAGATGGTCGTCGAACGTCGAAGTGGAACGATAAAGAGAGCAGTCGGCAAAGATAATAAATCGTCCGAGTAAAGTGTCATCTGGACTACCGGTACCCTACCATGGTACATATACCGTCTGGGCTATATTCCTGTAATAGCACATTAGGGCAAAAGCGAGCCTCCAAGCTCAAAGTGTAAAGACAAGGCTAAGGAGACCCAGAGAGAGAGAGAGAGAGCATAACAGCATAAGAGCATAAAATAGTGCTTGGAGAGTTTGGAGAGGAGCGTTGGGAAAAAAGCAAAGTCGATTTGAAACGGTTCAGTGTGGCAGAGACAAGTACGAGTACGAGTATATAGCTGTGTCGGTAGCCTACAAGTAGGGGGAACCAATACACATATGATGGCTACCATGTACAAACGCTACACTCCCCATCTACCACCCTCAGCTGATAACAGACGCTATAGGAGAGGACCCCAATGCGACCTCTGGATGGGGGGTAGACTCGGATTAGCCTGAACCTTGAGTTGGTTCTTCCGGACCAAAGAGATAGTCGGTTTTTGAGCGGATGTGGGCTAGCCAAAAGTGGGAAAAGTGGTAGGAGTGTGTCAATGGTGGTGGTCCATTAATTGTGCCAGTCGGAAACCCAACAGTCTTTGCCAGTCTTCTCGATTACTCCTCAGCTAACCTCTTGATCCACCCTTCATGTGTCCATTCCAACAACCCCCTGAACACCTTGCCTCTTGAAGGGGTGTCAATAACATGTAACTGCGTAGGTTGGAACAGGGCAGGGTTGACACACGAGGCAGGGTAGGTCTTGGCCAGGAGACAAGTGGGAAATAAGCGGGAGACAAGTAGGAGACAAGTGACAGACAAGCAAGTGACGGGATATTGCGAGCGATAACACAAAACGGTGTTTGTGTCTTTATACAAGCAGTGACAGTTGGTAGTGACAGCCAGTAGTATCGTAGTCTCGTCGTGTTACGTTTCTGTTTCCGGATATGGTGATACCTTCGTACGCCCCCATTTCGTGTTTCATGTAGTGTCGTGCAAAAAATTATATAAGCCCTTCGTCCCCTTCTCCTTCGTTGGGATTATCACTGTGGCACAAGTTGGACATCTGAAGACCTGCTGTAGTTGGGTGGCCCCTTACTCGTTTGATGCAAGACATCCCCACACGCGTGGTGCCAAAACCCAAAGACACATGCACACCGGCCTCATTGCTGCGAATATCAGCAGGGCTCAGAGACACCCCCTGGTCAATCCACGCAGATTCCCGCAGGTGCCACGGGTGGCAAAGTGTCCACCAGCGCCAGGGGGGTGTATTCCGGGGCCCAGCCGTTGCCCTTGGCGACGCTAGACCCGCACTAGCGCTGCAACGGCGGACTTGCAAAAGGTGGTGCACGGCCGGGTTATTAGGTCTGGGGCGTTAGCCTTGTTTCAGATGGCAAGGGGGCGAGCCCACAAGACACAATATCATGCACCGAGACACGTGAGCAGGAGAAGATGGGGCGTACCGGTACACTGCCGTATGTACAGCCTTTATCCCTTTGCAATTGGTTCCTTCTGGGTCAATTGTGCCTCATATGAATCTAACGATAGTTCCGCTCCTAGCTCGACCTCAACAACCTGACACTTCCCGATTCTCTCAAATCTGTCTACAACGGGACGGACCACGATACTACGAATAGCACCTCGACAGGGGTACGTAATATCGCGATATTATGAGCTTTTCAAAAACGTTGCCGGGAGTGCCGGGACGGCTGATTGGTCCTGGAAGGGTCCTGGAAGGGTTGTTGGATTGTATGAGGGTTCCTGGAGGTTCTGTGGATGTATCTCATTTGAGTCCTCGAACATCCTCACAGTTTAGCCTAAAATGATAAGTGGCTTAGATCGTTCAGAACACACTCAAACCGGAAAAGTTGAGTGACAAGGTGGTGATTTTTTTGCATAAACCGGCTCTCCAGCTCCGGCTGATTACTGTGGTACCAGAATTATTTTCTTACCGTCAAAATTGAGCTATTTCTAGCAGTGCTGTCAGATCACTCTAGGCAAGGGATGACGCTTGCAGAGGAGCTGAGAATCGAACTCGCAGGAGTGATAAGAATTAAACTGGCAGAACTTGATGGGTGATATTTCAGCGTATGGGCACTTTCTCAAATGTCAGCGTATTTCATAAACATCTCAGCCTTCTTCTACACACCCCTGTCACTTCATGAACCGTTCTGATACCTACTCCTGAAACCTGTAACTTCTTCTGAAACACCGCCTCTAGAGCTTACCATACTCAAGGACCCTTCCACAGACCCAGGTATACACCCCAGAGAGATACTGTCTATATCGCCCTAGTCTCCCCGCCACAACGAGCAAAACCCATCTTTCGCCTTCTCTCTGACACCTCTGGAACACGAGATACGAGACTGTCATGTCCTCCCTATGAAGCCTTCCTCAGCTCGTGTATGAAACAGATCGACATGGGAGGAGGAAGTCATGGGTTGTGGGGAGTGTTTGAGGTTACGAGGTGAAGATGAAATTGTGCCTGGAGACAGTGAATCGAATAACTCAGCTGGACTACTTGTAGTATGAACCAGGCTATATGTCTTTCACACTCCACTTGAATGGTTCAACACTTTCCAGCAGCTGTTCACAACTTTACTGAGTCGAAACCTCTATGTGAGAACGACACGTTCAAAAGGCGTCTCTCAGATACTCAACCGGTAAGATAGTGACATCAGTGTGTAGCCCCAATCTCACTGATCACAATGACATATCTATCACCATCTCCTCACCATACAAAATATCGAGGAAAACGACATTCTCCGTCCCTGCATTGGGTAGCTGCAACTCTGCATGGGAGGTTGGAACATGCACATTATGTGCTTCCACAAGGACGGGAAAGTCACAGAAAGACGTCCACGTTAATGAGAGCTGATACTTTATAGCCAAGGCCAAAAAATAAACTGTCCATCACCACATCCACTTAACAAATCAGATTCTGCTCGCCATCTTACAACTACTTCAACTAACTCTAACCGCCCGCCTACATTCCAAACTCTAAAACCACACCTAATGTACACCAACCTTATTCACGTGTGCAGATAAACATTAGTCCTACAACACCTTAGTGTATCACAACATCACCACGAAAAATACACAGGACAGTACAACACAGTTTGTCGACAACACGTTCACCATGACTGAAGTTGGAAACATCGGTGTCGCCAGTCCGTCACTGGCGTCTCCGCGTATCATGCGACCCGTGCGGTCTCAGGGCTCGTTGGAAAAGGCGGTATTTGCTGCCAGTCCAGAAGCGACACTCAGAGCTCTGGACGACGTGATTGCCCGGCTCGGACCCGTCTCCGCAGCATCAGGCAAGGAAAACCAGAGCCCCACCAAGCCAGGGAAGCTTTCCGCGTCCGAATCGGAGCTGTATATGACTGGCTGTGAGTGTTTGGAGGCTCTGTGGGGATTCGAGTCCAAGAAGGCGGTCAAGAGCTCGGAAATCGACCGCAGACAGCTGCTGCTGATCCAGAAGCTGGTTTCGGGCTCAGAAAAGGAGATTGGGTTTGCGCTGGAGCAGATTGTGGTTATTTTTAAGCGACTGTTCCGCCGAATCGCAGTCGAACATGAAGTATTCAAAATCGACACTCAGGACGCGCAATTGAGCAAACTGCTGCTTGTGGACGTGCCACCGCGAAAGACAGTCACTGCGGTGGTCAACATTGTCGTGTCGTTACACCTGGCCATGCTCAAGGCATTTGCACGAAGCAGAGTCGATGAAGCAGTTATGGAAGTGAGTATGGAACAGAGAGAAGGGTTGAGAGATGGAGATGGACTGTGGTGAAATCATGGTGTAAGTCAGCACCTACCACGTCATTCGATCACACTAACACAGCAACTGGTGGCTTCATTAAAACACCCCTGTGGACCTGTTGCCTGGACAGGTAAAACGGCAGCAACACATAAACAGGCCAAACTAACGACACTCTCAAAACTAACAGCCGCACTCTCTCGACAATGCACCTCCAACAAGCTGAACGCCATGAAACTGCAGCTGGTATCAATGGAGTGTTCTTCCGACATGTCTCAGATGGACTTATTGACCGACACTGTGCAGAAGATGACAGACGCCAATGTCAGTGAGGAGGAACGGACTTCGCTTATCTCAGACTTGCTCAAGTACCTGGGAGGACTCGACAGTGAGCTAATCATGCCAGGAGGAGGCAGCACAGAGCCCGCTGAGGTTATCGACACTACAGTGCCTTCAGTATCGATAGTGGGAGCTCTGACTGACTCGGGATCATTCTCGGAAGAGTTCTCATTGTCGACATTGCTCAGAGCAGTCAGGGCCACCGACAACAAGCAGATGGCGTCTCAAGCGACATTGACGGCCATTGAGGGGTTCTTCAAGAACACACACAAGGGAATGAGTGGAGGAGGAGTGACTAATGATCATATTCGGGCTATGACTTCGTTATTGCAACTGTTGACGACGGGAGTACAGAATCTCAACATCAAGAAGCTGCTTTCTTCGCTCTGTGACTACTCCAGTGCTATTCTCAAGAGCACGTATGAATCAGCTAAAAGCGAATACGTTCATGGCTGTTTCATGGCTGTTGGAGACGGTCTCACAGAACTCAAGGATACAGCCAAGGTGGTGCTTTTGTCGAATCTGGTCTTCAATCTGGGACTCAAGTCCAAGAAGATCGACACCCAGATCTCTCTGTTGCAGCTTTCCACGACGTTACACAAGTCTGCTGGTACTTCAGAACAGTATCTAATGAAGTGTTCCAAGTTGGAAACCCTGTTGTGTGAAAATAAGCGGTGGAATGACGCTCTAGCACATTGTTCATCAGTGTTGTCGTCGTTAAAAGACCAGACCATTCTCTCCGAAGACGCCATTGTTGTCAAGTTCATCAAACTCCTCGCATACCCCCTGCTGAACATGGACAACCAGGTGTACACGTTCCCGGAGCAGTCCGGACGACCTCTGGTGCAAATCAAACTGGTGCAATTGCTGGTTGGAGTCATTGGCCAGAGCTCCAGACTCAAGGAAGGTGTCATTCCCCAATTGTTCAGGTTTCAATGTGACGTTCTGGTAGGAAGTGAAAGGTGGCTCGATCTGGCTCGATTGTTGACGAGGAATCTTGCTGAGGCTTCTTCTCTCCTGGATGTATCTATTGATGTGCTCAAGAACCTCGTGGATGTCAAAATCGACCGCACAGCTATCCTTGACTTCCATCTGGTTGCCCTAGAAACCATTTACCTCCACAACCCGAACCTGGATCACCTACTCACACTTGCTGGTACCATCAAGCCAGCTCCCGAAGACGCTGAAATCGTCTCCATGGTCGCCAAGTATGCTGCTTGTCAGTCGCTGTTTTCGCTTGAGCTGAAACTGCATAAATTCACAAACGACAAACTCGCCCTTGCACAGTGCTACCTGAATCTGGGAGACGTTCAACGGTGCAAGACGACATTGCGAGACGCTGCAGATTCTCATTCCGAGTCACGTGACATTTACCATCAACTCCAGACTCATCAATTACACGCCGTCAACCTCTTGCTTGAAGGACAGCTTGATTCAGCAGTCAAGCGGCTGACTAAACATACTCAGCTCGTGTCTGCTCATCCCGTACTGTCACGTGACCTGGCTTCTGGCAAAACTGACTCCGAGACTCCTTCCGACTACTGCGTGCGTCTCACGTGTCAGGTTCGATACTGGCTTGTTCAGTCGCGTCTATCCTTTGAGCAGACACATTTGGAACACGCTACAGCAACTGCACGAAAAGCCCTGTCTTTGTCCCAAGCCTACCTCAAGCGTTTCAGTAAGAGCAGCAGCAGCATTTTGAGGTTCTCTCAGCTTCCCACCTATGTTTGGGAAATGTGTAGTCTCAATTTGCAAGCTGCTATTTTCACAACCTCCACTCTTTTGCATTTGGGACTTTGGCGGGAAGCCGAGCAGGTGATCAGTCAGTCGATAGGCCTTCACGAGTCTGTGGGTCACGTGATCCAGCTTTCCGAAGCACAGTCTCTTCTTGGCTGGCTCCAGCTCAAAAAGGGAGATTACTCAGCAAGTCAGACCACCCTTGCGTCTGCATGTGCGTCACGTGAACAGGACACTATCGATGATGTATCACGTGCCCTCTTGTATGCTCGCGTCGGAGCTTTTCATTACAAGACTGGCGAGCTGGAAGATTCCTTTGCTCAGTACGAGCGAGCTCTTCAGGTGATCAGTTCCATGAGCGACTCTTCCGGGTTGTCACGTGATATGTCTCAATTACGTGTGGAGCGACGTAAGAAACCTGCCGCGTCTTCTGCTTCAGGTGTTTTACCCGGCTTGAGACGGCTTGTTGCTCAGGTGGAGGCTCTCAAGGTCGAGTTGCAGCTTGTTCGTGATCAAAAGGTTCCCAAACCGGCATCTTCCGGTCTTGGCAAGTACGATCAGTGTCTTGATCAGGTGACCGAGTCTCGAATCTCCTTGTTCTCAGCCCGTAAGCTGCTTTCATCGGATGCTATCTTTATGGGTCTGGAAGAGTCAGCAGTGAGTATCCCTTCTGCTTCCACCTGTGACATTGCTCTGCATCCTAATGGTAATGTCCAGGCAGCTCATGGAATGCTTTGCAGCGCCAAAAAGTCTCTTGGTGAACGTATTCAGGATCTCTTTGAGTGCTCTTCTCAGATTGAGATCAATGAAGCGTTGTATCTCATGTCTTCTCTGGACGTGTTTGTGTCTGCTCTTGGAACTACCAATCATACAACGTCTTGGCTAGACTTCCGAGGTCTTGTCACGGACAGAAGACGAAGGGTGTTGAGCAGTCTGAATGTTAGTGAGTGGAGCACCACGACTAGTACTACTCCTGCCAGCTTCCCTCAGGTCGATGTGAACGCTAAATCGCTTCTTTCCAAGCTTCCCGACGACTGGAATGTCATTTCCATCGCCATTTGTCCCACTTCTGGCGATCTCGTGGTTTGTCAGTACGCTTACAACCAGGAACCCTTTCTTCTTCGACTCCCTCTTCACCGACACAACTCTCGTGACGTTGATGAGCACCCTTTCCTCTTCTCTGATGGTCTGGACGAGCTCAAGAGTATCATTGCTGAGAGTGATACCATGACTCGAAGCGGATCTTCTTTCCCTGGAGGCTCTGAAGCATGGTGGGCCAAGCGACACGAGTTGGACGCTCGATTGAAACAGCTCCTTCATGACGCAGAGTTCTGTTGGTTCGGTGGTTTCCTTGGTATTCTAGGTGAGACTGTTGGTTCTGGTTGTGAAGCGTTTGCCAAGTCATTTAACCGCATCTTGACGAAACATCTACCTTCAAGGAACGGCACCGGTCGTCGAAAGAAGGGGTTCAAACCTGTTACAATCGATCCCCGTGTTCTGTCGCTGTTTCTGGGTATGGGCAAGGACGATATTGCTCCTGAGCTGCTGGAAGACTTGGTTTACTTTGTGCTGGACATTTTGCAGTACCACGGCGAGTACAATGCCTACGACGAGCTCGACACTGACCAGATCTTTGTGGAGATTGAAGAAGCCATTGGTCTTCATTTCAGTGACGACGCCAAAAACAAACACAAGTACACTCATACTGTGCTTGTTCTGGACTCGGCAACTACCCAGTTTCCCTGGGAGAACATTTCCAGCCTCTGCGGTCGATCAGTTTCACGAGTGTCGAGTTTGCAGGTGCTCAGCCAGCTTCTGGACACTCCTGAGCCCGCCGGATCCCCCTATTACATTCTCAATCCTGGCGGGGACCTCCCCAAGACTCAGGATCGGTTCGAAGACGCCCTTGCGCCCTTCAAGGGTGTCGTGGGTAAGCCTCCCAGCGAGTCTGAGTGGCTGAAAGCTCTCAAGTCGTCTTCGGTCATGATCTACATGGGTCATGGAGGCGGTGACAAGTACATTCGTAACTCGTCCATCTCCAAGCTCGAGCGGTGCTGTCCCACAGTTCTTTTGGGATGTTCTTCCGGAGTGATCCGTGAAGCCGGCGAGTTTGAGCCCTGGGGTATCCCTATGGCCTACATGTCTGCCGGATGTCCTTCTCTTGTGGCCAATCTATGGGATGTGACTGATAAAGACATTGACAAGTTTGGCCGGCAGTTTCTGACCCGATGGGGAGTGCTGGAGGAGGACGGCTCTGAGGGCGTTTCCATGGACTGTTCCATGGCTCTTGCACATTCTCGAAATGAGTGTCTGTTGCGGTATCTTAACGGAGCTGCTCCCGTGCTTTACGGTATTCCCACCTTTTACAATCAGCATTAATTTATCAATAATATGTACAGTATACTATAAGGCGTTGTCGTAGTTGAGCTATTCGCGGTTTTAGTTCAAAAAGTTAGGACGTTATTTTGGCTTACCAAAAAGCTAAGAAATGCATGGTCTCCCACCAAAAAGATAGTTAGAGGACGACAGGACTCGAACCCGCAGCCTTTGGAGGACGTCGTTCAGAAGAACCGAAATCCAATGCGCTACCATTACGCCACGTCCTCTTCAATTGAGATGAGATATGTCGTTGGACCTGGCAAACGTGAAAAGCGTTGGAAAATTCGGCGCCGGTTTTCTCAGAATTGAGCAGCAAGAACTAAGATTGAACAATACCACAACATTCATCGCTGTCGAAAGCACCTACCTACAACTTCAAACTAACTGCTAGCCCCACTACTGACTCCTTAGGGCAGTAATTAGTACCGGCCAGATTGGGAAAGTGCTGGGTCAGATAGAGCCAGAAAAAGACGAAAAGAGATATTAAGACTATCTTCAATGGTCTCATGATAAAGACAGTCTCAATTTGAACTTTCCACCAGTGATTAGACAGGTTGTGGTGTCATGTTTTGTTCGGCCCAAATGTACAGTTTTCACGAAAAGCTCCTGTTCACACTCTCCGTGGATCTTCCATAGAATGTGCATTCCAGAGGTTCATTTCGCAGCGGTTATGCGTCGCGTAAACGTGAACGAGCGTATACGTGACTGGACAATGTCGTTTCTCCCCGTGAACATGTGTTTTATCGTACTAGTTCCCCGGCTAATGCATTCATGGCGTGCTTGTCGGGCGGTAGTTCTGTTAGTGGGAGATTGGGTCCATTTTTGGCTAAATGGCTGGTTATGGTAGATTTATTGGGGTGGTAGATTTGAGGTGCTGAGAAGGTATGGGCTTTCGGGGAAGTTGTGGTACGATATGGTTTGTGGAGATCTCTGAAGACGAATTGGTAATTTGTCGTTTTTAGTAGTGTTCGTTAGCTGCTGCAAGTTGTAGCGTCTGTGAGAATGACAATAGACTGTGAGACAATGCAGTGAAGCCTTGCCCACAAATCGGGAAGATTTTGGACTAATTGAGATCTGCCGTGGGGGGAGACAGTTAATCACGGTGCTGTAATTACTCAATAACGAAGAGGTTACTGTGAGGGGAAGAGCACGGAGAACGGGAGATATAGTTGATGAGCACGTGACTTTATCCCAAACTGAAGTGATCACTCGCCGTCCCCCCACACAACCTCCATATCTCAATGCACTTAACTGCACCTCGCGTAACGCGTTGGACCTAACTACTTCACCATCCCAAGATGTGCACTAGAGGTGTGGTGTGGGTGTGGTGATGTGGGCTGAGGTGATTGAGAGGGAGGTGGACGGTCATGAAGACAGGCGAAGCCGTCTGAAACACATACACAACCTCAGACGTCTCTTCATATCTCCTCCACTCATGTTCACAGCCCTGCAAATCTGATAAATGCCAACTCACCTGGTTGCTGCTAAAATATGCACAGTCTAGACCGCAACGGTAACCCCTTCTGTGGGGAAAGATCTTTCAAGTACTGATCCAGTTCCTCCTAGCTACCTCATCACCTCTCATCTCTCAATTCTACACATCGACAATTATGGAATCAGACACTATCACTCCGCAAAAGTCAGAGACACTTCACAACATCATACCGTTCAGCCTACCAAAACCTACTGACGAAGGGTCGACAGTAATGGCGGTACTTGTGGCAGTTTTTGTGGCATTTGGGGGACTTCTCTATGGGTACGATACAGGAACGATTGCAGGAATCATGACAATGGGGTACGTGAAAGAACACTTTACAGATATTGATAAGACGGATTTTACGTCGGGTCAGTCCTCCTTGATCACTTCAATTCTGTCTGTGGGGACATTCACAGGAGCCATAGTTGCACCTCTTGCAGCTGACACTGTTGGTAGACGTCTAGGTCTTCTATTGTACTGTGTGGTGTTCTCTGTGGGTGCTATCTTACAAACTGTCACGACAGGACGAGTTCTGTTGATTGTTGGACGAGTGATTGCAGGACTAGGAGTTGGAGGGATCTCGTCGATTGTCCCTCTCTACCAGTCAGAAGTGTCTCCTAAATGGATCAGAGGAGCTGTTGTTTCCATTTACCAGTTTGCTATCACTATTGGACTTCTTCTGGCAGCTGTTGTCAACAATGCCACAAAGGACCGTCCAAACACTTCTTCTTATCGTATTCCGCTCGGTATACAGCTAATCTGGGCTGTCATTCTCGCCGCAGGGCTTTTGGTTCTTCCTGAAACCCCCCGTTTCTGGGTCAAGAAGAATCAGCCAGAAAAGGCAGCCGAATCTCTAGCAAGACTTAGACGGCTTCCAGCAGACTCCAAGCCGGTCAGAAGAGAGCTCCTCGAACTCCAGACTTCTTTTGCTCTGGAAATGGAGGTGGGGAACTCTTCTTGGAGGGCCTGTTTCAGTTCCAAGGGATCTCAACTGAAACGACTACTAACAGGAGTAGCCATCCAGGGACTACAACAACTGACGGGTATCAACTTCATCTTTTACTACGGCACCAACTTCTTCAAAAACGCTGGAATCAAAGATCCCTTCACTGTGTCTATGATCACTTCTGCTGTTAATGTGGCTTTCACCATTCCAGGTATCTTGTTTGTAGACAAGGTGGGACGGCGAAAGCTGCTACTGATTGGAGCAGTGGTAATGACTGTATCTGAGCTGATCGTGGCAGCGGTAGGAACTGCTCTCGACAACCAAGTCTCGTCTAAAGTGCTGATTGCTTTCACTTGTACCTTCATTGCAGGTTTTGCAGCCACCTGGGGACCTATTGCGTGGGTTGTAGTTGCTGAGATCTTCCCACTACGGATCAGAGCCAAGGGAGTCGCTATCAGTGTTGCCTCCAACTGGATTTTCAACTTTGCCATTGCCTTTGCTACTCCTTACTTGGTTGACAAGAAACCTGGTTCTGCAGGTCTAGAGTCAAAGGTGTTCTTCATCTGGGGAGGATGCAACTTTCTGGCCATTGTGTTTGTGTACTTTTTTGTATACGAGACCAAGGGATTGACTCTTGAACAGGTGGACGAGATGTACTCGGAGGTCAAGTGTGCATGGCAATCGAGCAGGTTTGTGCCTTCTGTAAAGGTGATTATCAAACCAGCAAAAGTTGAGATTCCTCAGGATCAGAGCTTTTTCGATTTCGGATCTGATTCTGATTAGCGGGGTCATAAGTGGAGCAAGTGGGCTTGTAAATGGTCTCGTGAGCAATGGCCGTAGGACTCCACTACTTACGAGCTTCTCGAATAATTTAATGGTATTATGTATGAGTGAGATGAGTGATCCAGACCTGGCTATATTAATAGAGGCAGGGTTTGAAGAGTTAGTGATCAGGAGTATCAGGAGTCGTGGTTGTACTTCTTTGGTTGTTGACCGCGTTCAAAGTGTTTTTCGTCGTCGTGTTTTTCGCATCAGTAGTCTCATTTTGGATCATCAATGTCTCAAGATTGTTTCAGGTGTCTCATATCACAGACTAGTCGCCATCCATGTTTCAGATGGTCTCTGACTACCCCTATGGCAACCGAATGAAGCCCTCTGTTCGTTCAGGAAGTCGCCAGTACCACAGCCCTCCGAGCAGCACTCCTAGCAGTCCCAGTAGTGACCAGTATGACCCAAGGACTGTTGCCGCTACCACTTTCACCAGCACAAACGCCTCAGTATCAAGGTACAGCCTGAAATGAGTGAAGAATGCAATGTTGAAGATCATTGACCACCAATGCTGAATCGCCGACACCTTGCCTCGCTCGTAAAACAGATCCAGAACCTCGTCCACACCCATTTCTGCCAACAACAGAATTCCTATCGGCTCTAGAGACCACCTGTCGTCGATATCTGTCAACCTGCTCACCATTCTGTAAAAGAGCCAGGCTGAGTACCCCAGAAAGAACACTGTGTAGAGTTCCACGATCGCCAGTCGCAATGCTGCTCGAATTGTTTTTCTGTCGGTCATGTCGTGAGCTGAATGAATGGTGAGGTGTGTGTTCAGCGTGTTTGTGCCGCCTTGACCTTATATCACTGCTGCTTGTATTCACTGTTATAGGGCCGGACCTATACCTTGTCACTAGTGGGGGGGAAGCTATACTGTAAACGAGAGCAGGTCCAAGAAGGGTCTCTTTGTGTAGGGTGTTTAGAGCGGTAGAAAAGCTGGGGGTTGGAGCAGATCCGCTCTATAAATGCTTGTTTCAGACTATAGACCAAAGACGGGTTATTTGGATGGGTCTATCACATAATTTCGTCCCCTTGGCTACGTACCAGGCTAAACTTGTATCATACCAAACCTATGGTATACCAAACGCGCTAACAACACCATAGAAAAGGTAACATCGACGACAAGATCATAGCTGGCATTTATGACTGACTTTGAAAAGTTCAAAATACGACTCTCGTGAATAGACAATCTATAAGAGCCCACGTTTTTGTTCACCAATACATCTGAGTGATTTGGCCATGTGTTCATACACGAGCTACAAAATCAATATAGCCGCCGGAACTACCGAACTACCGAGTCTAGACTCTATGACTACATCCACAATCGTCAATTACCCAGCTACAGTCATAAACACTGTTAATAATGTCAGCCTCGAATCACCACGTCCCAGATAAACTCTCGACGGCCGATCTCCACTTGTCAGAAGCTAGATAACGTCACACCTGTACCTTGGCTGTACCTTGGACTTGTAGCACTATTGTGGATTAGCTACCGCCGAGTAAACCTGCTATACGAGCGCTATACGAGGAGAGAACAATGACGCAGAATTGGGCTAGTGAAGGTGGTCAAGATAACCCCACATTTTTCATTGGGGGAATGAATAGGTGGGGGTTATTGATGGGAGATATGTGGGAAAGGGAAATAATGTGACCTGGTGGGATTTCACATAGTGCCTTGATGGTGTTGAATGTGGAGAATGAATGTGTAAACACAGTATCGTAGGTAGGCACCAGACATCCACATGAATAATCATGCACAGAGGTGACCCTACCAACCCCATTATTACCGTGGATATTATATCATTTATGATGTCTGATAAAAGGCAGAGCACGGTTCTCTTGGATAGTGCGAACAAGACTGTTTCAGGAGAATGACATATTTTGCTTCTGTCAGGTGCCCTGAGTCCTTGACTGGACTCACTCGTTGGTTGACACGTTCAGTGCATTAGCTATTTTCACAATCGTGCCAATTTCCACAGTTCTGTACAAGTAGCACATCATTATACAAGTGCTGAACACAAATATGCCACTTTCTCGTCATCGACCCTGCTTTGTGTAACACTGCTTCGATCACCGATGACACGTCCACATTTCGTAATTCAGTGCTTCTGTGTGAATTTACACATTCCCCTCAGTTCCTTATCGCCCAATGGTCTGGTTTTGATTCTCGTAGTTCTAACACCTTCTCGGTTAGTAAGCGTTATTGAAAATCAGAAGTAATGAGTATAGGAACCTGGTGAGGCCAGTGGGGGGAGATAAAAAGCAACGGACATGTTTACTAAGCCTGCTCAAACCGACTCATGAGTATCGCATATAACGTCTTTCTAGCGTCAGTTCCGTGACTCCACGAACTGGCCCTCCCGTTTTTTCGGTTGTTAGATTACTGAATCGGGAAGGGCGTTCCTGGTTGAGCTCAGGGTTTAGTTTGTTAAGACATCTAAGTAACCGTATCTCATAGTTGACAATGTCACAACAAAGCATTGTGAACTGGGCGAGCGCCTGTTTCTCCTGTGTGAGTATTGTTTTGTTAGGGAAGCCCTTGTTCCCTCAACAGGTGAACCTTAATCGGCAAAGCTTATTATGTGGCAAGCTCTAAAATGCCCCATTCCTCCTCTGTCCATGTGAACCCCTCGACAGCCCCAATCACTCTGGTATCGTCGCCGCCCTCGCTCTTGGCGCTCTCTTAAGTCCTGATATAGTCCACACTCCCCTAGGAGTTTGTGTACGAATACCGAATCACACAACATTCATTGAGTACTATTCCGACCATAACCTTATTTGCCTGAAGATCGCCCTGTGTTCATGGGTCAGTTGGGATGAGTGTTCAGAAACTCGTTAGAGGTCGTGTTGCCGCGTGCGGTTGAACAATCCTTAGTCGTCTTCGCACATTATCCCACCTGGCCAGGACAAATGGTCGATTTGGAGGTCGATTGGGGGGCCGCTCCTTTTACTAACACATGATCATCGTCGTCCACCACGTCCCTGGGCCGAATTTGTGGCCACACGTTTTTTGAACCAATTCTTGCCATCCTTACTAACATTCAGGTTGTCCCGTTCAGAGCAGTCCGTCACTGTGCTACACATTGCTGACATGTCCAATGCGACGGTCATTCGGGCCCATGTCGTTGGATGTGTCAATGGGCGCGTGCATGACTTGCTGCACCCATTCATTCCACTCCCCGCTATGATCTCCGTTCTTCTATGAGTTAGCTATGGTAATCTCGCTAGCTCCGATTCAAACCACGCATCTTAACTCCGGGTGGAAAGACGATTGGCGCAACTGCATAACAATGTCTGAAGCCATAGTGACTTACTGAAGGGCAGTAAGATAAAACTGTTCGATGGAAACGCGAGACTATCTGACCAACGACTGACACGATCGAGTATCCCACCTGATCGCCTCTGCTTAGTACATACCATTACTGCTTCCGTCAGTCTTGGCAGTCCATTTTAGTGTCGTCGAGGTATGTGTTTTTCGCGTTGTATCAGTAGACGTGGATTTGCAAGTCAGGTCCGAGTCCGAGCTGGTGATAAGGGCGGAATTCTTGGAGCCCTTTTTCTTACGTTACTGGAGCTATCTGCGGTGTTCTACTGTAAACAGTAAACTGGAGCTTGCACAATTAGTTGAGGTTACTTGACTACACTCTGTCATCGTCCAAGCTTTAGTTAACTGGTGGCCAAATTGGCTGGAAGCAAGACATCGCGATTGCCCTTCCACCACTAATGGTGGTTTCCAGTTGCTTACTCATGAGAACTCAAAAACTGCTTGTCACTTGAAGACAACATGGTTGTTTCCACAGTTGGCCACTATATCACCTCCAGTCCAATTGTAACCCCCACGCTCAGTCTCGGTGACCCCCACAGAATGCGTGCGGCTCAGAAAAGAGCGTAGAAATGGAGGCACTGTAAAAACAGAAGATACAAAGGCAGCAGTGTCGTAGATGCAGCGAGTAGTCTCAGCACGATACGATATTGTACGTCCGGATTAGTGCAATCAAAAAGATCAGCTTCATGCGACCATTTTGGCGCCTTCCCCGATAGAGTAATGGAGCCGTTGTTAGCCCTTATTAACTCTGACAAACCCTGGAAATGGAGCTACTGAAGACACCACGAAGGCTCCAGTCGCAGTTAGACCGTCAACACCATAAAACGAATCACAGTAACCACGGTAACCAGTTAGCTGTCCTCACCTCCTCTGGTCCCATAAGGTTCAGCATACACCGATATCGGAGCTGATAAGCCTAAGGTTAGTGCAGCGATGTCTTGGCTGTACTAGAGGGTCATTACAAGTGTTAGCCGAGTTCATCAGAGGGTGATACAGCCGTCGCCAAAGACCTGTTTTCCACAAAAACCTTTGACCACAGACTCGGCCATCGCTTTCACTCACAACACCCTCCCATACCTCCTCCACTATCTGCAATGTCACCCTGAGAGTTTGCCCGGACCTGAGCTTGTCTTCCTGGAGCCGTCCATGTTCTTAGGAGCAGTTGTTATGATGAAAAGAAGTTGAGGAAAGCTGCTGTAAGACGAGGTATCTATGGGCAGTTGACAATTCGACAGAAGCAATAACTCCCTCTCAGCTTTCCCTAGAGTGTGATCTACATGTAGAACTCCACCACCATGAAGATCTACAGGTGGATAGAGTTGAAGACGATCATATAAGATATCTGAGAGAAACCTCAGTCTGATCTCTTGATCTCACATACCACCATGCACTACTCCATCATCTTATCACTACTCTCAGCTCTCGTTTCGGCAGCTCCTTCAAACCCTGGAGTCCTGTCCTTTGCAGTCACCAAGGAGTCCAAGGACGTGGCTGTAGGCATCAACAACCCTCCAGGACAGTATTATATGGCCAATGTATCGATTGGAACACCTCCTCAGGTCTACAATGTCATTTTCGACACTGGGTCTGCCGATCTGTGGGTTCCCAACTTTGACTCCAAGGCCTCGTCCACCTACAAGTATCTCAACAGCGACTTCAACATCTCCTACACGGCCTCGAGCGACATTCTCGGCGATTGGGCCACTGAAACTGTCAAGCTCGGATCTGTATCTCTGGAGAACTTTCAGTTTGGAGCCGTCAAAGGAGATAACACCGAAGGAGGAGTTCTTGGAGTGGCATTCAAGCAGTCTGAACAGATCAAGGACATGTACGACAACTTCCCCTTTGCTGCCAAGAAGGCCGGGTACATCTCTAAAGCGGCCTACTCCGTGTTTCTGAACGATCCGACAACCAATGAAGCCACCTTTCTGCTTGGAGGAGTGGACCATGCCAAGTTTGAGGGAGAAGATCTCACCTGGTTGAAGATCTCAGATCCCAATGATGGAGCCTCAGTACTACTAGACAGTGTCTCTTTGGACGGTAAGGAGATGAAGGTGGACGCTAACACTGTTCTTGATACAGGAACCATCTTCACTACTGTTCCCGATACCATCTACGAGGATCTTAAGAAGTCTCTCAATCTCGGCGACTACAACAAATTTCTGAAAGTCAACTACATTGACTGTGATGCCAAGGTGTCTCTATCATTCAACTTCCCCGGAAAAACCATTGTCGCCGATGAAAAGTCGCTTATTGTGCCTGTTGCTCCCTTTTACAAGAACAACGATAAGAGATGTGTATTTGGAGTCCAGAGTCAGAAGGTGTTTGGAGGAGATCTGTTATTGGGTGATACAGTCATGAGAGCCGCTTATGTCGCCTATGATCTGGAGGAGAACAGATGTGGAGTTGCTCAGGCGGTTTATACTGATAAGACGGATGTGAGGCCATTGTAGGACGCGAGTACGATGCACTTGTCGAGAAGACGTCACTTAAGTAAACCATAAGTAATTTCACAGGCTACTAAAGACCTTACTTACTTCCTCCCTATCAAACATTCTATTCCTACTTCTACCCCATACAATACTGTATCTCAAAGTACATGGCCACAATTCTAAAAGCGGCCCTTCTTCCATTGTCTATCCTGACTGACTATCCCAGCGGCTCCGGTGGCTCCGGTGGCTCCGACAGCCCGACAACTCCAACAGCTCTCTATCAGCTGACCTAGGTGAAGTTAGTGTGCAGCTAGTACCGGTAATAGTGCACTAGCGTCTAAACCAACCACCACCTGTTAATGTGCTCACGAAGCATGCTTACTTGGAAACACCGTCCCATCCGTACTTCTTGAGCTCATCCCGAACACTGCCCTCTGTGGAGATCTTCTGGATCTGAGTGTCTTCCAGCTTCTCGCCGCTGGTCTGCTTGGCCTTGAGATCTTCAATGGCACGCAGCTTCTTGAGCAGAGCTCGGATCTTCTTGTCGTCAACGGTGACGGTTGCGGCGGCGCCGTTCTTCTCCTCCTGCTTCTTGGGAGCAGCTCCGGGAACCACTCGTCCTCCAGCTCCTCGAACCTTGGGTCCGGAAGAAGGATCAGGAGAGGCAGCCAGAGATCCTCGAGCAGCTCGCTCGGGCTGGCCTCGGGCGTGAGGAGGTCTGTATGCACCTGCGGGCTTGGCAGCCACGGGAGCCTTGACACCCTCCTTGGCAGCCTTGGCCGACTCGTGTGCCTCAGGACATTCGCTGATGGTGTGTCCAGAGGGGAACTCGGTGGAGGGCAGAGGTCGCCAGTCGGCGGCAAACAGCTCGGGGTAGTCGTGGGCGTACATGAGGTTGCCCTTGACGTGCCAGATTCGGAATCCGTTGTCGACTCGCAGACGGGGAGCCGTGGTGGCTGTCAAGACGTACTGAGAGTCAGGAGACCAGGCGACATGGGACGCGTTGGCAGCATGCAGAGTGGCCACCTTGGCGAACTTGGACTGTCGGTCGAGAATGTCGACGGCTCCCTGGATGTTTCCAAAGCCTCCCAGAAGCACCAGTCGTCCGTGGGGCGAGAACCGAATGGTGTTTCGAGAACACTCGGCCAGAGTGTGGATCTCGTTTCCTCGGGCGTCGAAAAAGGTGGTCTTGGAGGGCATGTATCCGTAGACCACGGCGAACTCTCTGGAGTTGGGCGACCATGCGACATCGTGAATGGGACCCTCCTTGTCCAGAGTGATTCGGCTGTCAAAGGCGCCGGTGATACCAAGCAGGTAGAGAGTGGTTTCTCCGTAGTAAGATCGGCCAGTAGCGTCGGAGGCGGTCTGTGCCAGCACCAGCAGAGAAGTGCCCAGGGCGTTCCACTTGAGACCGACCTCCTCGGCCTTGAAAAAGGTCTTCTGTGCCACGGCCTGGTTGAAGTTGGGCACGTGGTAGATCTGCACCTTGGCAGGCAGACCCTTCTTCTCGGGCACAAACACGGCGACCGAGTAGTTCTTGCCGGGCGACACGCTAAAGTCGGCGCAGTTCTCCACCCGCAACTTGGCCCAGACCTTGGTCAGGACATCGGACTCAAAGAACTGGATCTCGTCCTTGACCATTCGAGCGCAGTACTTCTCGTCAAAGGTGTACTGCAGGTTCCAGCCGGTCTGGGACTTTTGCACAAACGACTGCACATGGTCGCCA
This sequence comes from Yarrowia galli, assembly GCA_900519055.1. NCBI lineage: Eukaryota > Fungi > Ascomycota > Dipodascomycetes > Dipodascales > Yarrowia > Yarrowia galli. Next base: position 792,167 of record ULGS01000006.1, on the reverse strand, counting down.
GTCTTGGAGTTGAACACCTTGAGGTTGGGCTTGAAGTTGCCCGATGCAGGGTCCTTTCTGGGGATCTCCCAGGTGATGATGAAGGAGCCGAGAGGAGAGAAGCCGATTTCCAGCACGTTGGGCTCGTCCAGTCGCAACGTCTCCTGACACGTGTCCGGATCCACCACATGCACTCCGTCAGCAACAGCGTAGGCAAACAGCGAGCCGTTGGGGGCGTAGATGCAGTTTTTGACGGCCCCGGTCTCGGGAGCAAGTGATGCGACGACCGAATTGTCCGTCACACCGTCCGACACGGTGATTTTCTTGGGCTCGCGAGCAAACAGCTGCAGGTTGGGCATTTTGTGAGGTCGTTGTGAAGAGTAGGTGTTGGGTTTGGATTTCAGCCCGGATCAGTTTGAAAAATGGGAGCTTGATTCTGTAGATCGTGGGAGTTTATTCTGCGGTAGGGTAACTTGGGGTTGTATTGGCAACGTGGGGGGTGATGTGGGGGTGTTGGGTTATGTGGTGAGGTCGCAGTCTGGATACTGGGGTATGATTGTCACGTGACCAAGTTCAATCGTCTAATTGCCTCACTCTTCTGCCCCCTTTTACAACACCCTTTTTAACCACTGGTACATTGCTGAGACAAGTAGACACACTCTGCAGATAGGACGCATCGACTAGAGCTTTACGTCATTGTTAACGAACCCTAACCTGCCGGGAAGGGGTTAGGGGAGGTAGAGGGAGGTCGGTTTCGAGAGATTATCCGGGGATTTGGGGGTGCTGAGTTGATTGAATGTTTTTGGACAGTTCTGGACGTGTGATCTGAAGTGGTTGTAATAGGTTAGACTGAAAAATGTGTTTAGACTAAGGGTTTTTTAGAGTATGGGTGAACAGGTGAGGCGGAGAAGATGGTGAGGATGTAGATGGTGGAGTTTTTGAGATTGAGTGGTGAAATGGTGGGTGGTGGTTCCATGGGTGGCGTGGATGGTGATTCTCGGTTGGTTTTGTAATCGGGTCGTTGTGAGGGTGTTTGTGTTGTGTGGGGAAGTTGTAGTTGTGCAGCTGCTGAGGTGTGTGTAGAGTGGAACATTAGAGGAGAGCTAGCTGATTAAGGCATGACTGAAGATGAGCTGTACACGAATCAGGTCACCCAGAAATCTCGATTGTCTCTGTCTGTCCCCTATCTCGCGGTGTACTTGAGGAGTCCTTATACTGAGAGCTGAATCGTCCGCTATGACTATCTAACTATTGCAATGGGGAGACACACTCCAGATCTTTCCAGAGGTGTACCAAGACCACTACTGAAGCACAATTCTATCATTCATTACTGCCTTATTACTGTAGTCTGTAAAGTGTCATCTGGTTAGGTTCAGCAGTATCATCTTCGCTGACCCTACTTCTGCTTGGACAGAACCTCCTTAATGGTCTCCACACTAAACTGGTCCCACTTGTCGTCCTTCTGAGAAGCAATCCAGTTGTCTTTGTTGGAAACAACAGCGTAACCAGAGTTACACAGAGTACCAATGGTGAGCCCGTACAAAGCAGCATAATCACCTCCTTGAGGATCAGTCTTCTGGGTAGCAAAGATGGCCTGTTCGGCCTGCTCAATGCTCATGGCCTGAACAACATTCAGATCCACTCCGCTGGCCTCGCTGTACAGCTTGTAGAACTCCTTGAGAGTGATATCTCCATTTTTGATCTCCAGAATAGGATCCAGCTTGTCAAAGTCAGAAGTCACTGCCAGAGCCAAGGTCTCGGCAATCTTGTTGACAAAGGTGTATGAGAACTTTGTGTTTCCGTCGCCAATGGTGGCAGCGGTCTTTGTGGCCAGATCAATGCCCCAGAACTGCGGCATGTCCACCATTGTATCTGCAAAGGCTCCAGTGAGCAGTCTGATGGACTTGAGACCGGGGATTTTGGCTGCCTGTTCGTAATGGTCGGTCTTTCGGACCATGGCAGCAAAGTCGGGTCGCTGTTCATGCTTGATACCGAAATCAGGCAAGAAATACAGCTTTGCTCCAGAAGCAGCAATAGCAGGCAAGGAGTCGTTCCAGGTGGCCAGAACTCCCAGAAAGTTGTAGATGACGTCGGTTCCGGCCATAGCCTCGAAGATCTGAGCCCGGGGGAACGTTGTGACTCGCTCTGACTTGGTCACCTTCTCTGGCTGCTCAGTGATGATGTTCAGGGTAACATCAGTGTACTTGAGAAGATAGTTGATGGTAGGAGGCCCGAGAATGCCGTTTGCTCCGAGGATGGTGACTTTCATGGTGAGTGAGTGAGTTGGTGACTGGAAGGAAAAGTGCAACGACGAAAACACGACAGCGACTAAAAGACGCTAGCCCGAGAAGCACGCATGGTAGACCATTTCTAACACAGTTTAGCGAAGACGCAGAAGGTGCAACCTTGGCTGCAGGTGCTGCATTAGTGGCAGCATTAAAAAGAAGCGAGGGGGGTGGTAGATGGTGTTGTAGTGGTCCTAGAGACTCATGGAAAGTGGTGTACGAATGCCCGAAGCGAGATCTATTGATCCCTGCTTTCTCCGTTTCATTTCCTACCCCCTAATCCCACTTTAGAACGACCCATCTCCTCACCTCCTGCACATTCAAAGTTGAAAATGCCGGCGGGAAAAAACGTTGGAGACGTTGGGATTTGAAACGTTACATTGAAGGTTAAGAAGGACTTTCTTTTGAAGAGAGGGGTGGTAGGTGTTTACAACAGGGTGTCAGGGGGTCTGGACGTCACGTAGAGCCTGTGTCACGTGACCAACGCATACACCACACTCTGTCACGTGACATAACCCCATTCTACTCTCCTCTTCGCCTATTAGGTCAGTGCTACCCCCTCCCCTATTAAACTCCAACGGCACAGTAGCGCGTAGTTAGGGTCCTAACCGTAATGGCCTCTAACCCTACCTGAAATCTTAACCGTGGAAGATCGGCGCGAAGGGATGATCGGCAGACAAAGTGAAGTGGCGAAGGAGTGTTAGACATGAGAATTGTTATTGTGGTCACGTGACATTCGCGTAGTAGTACGGATATTAGGCTGTAAGGCTGTAAGGTATGTGTTTAACGGTCTCTAGAGCCTGGTGTTACTATGGAGATGATAGCATTGATTATAGTAACTCCCTCCCCTTCCACTCAACGTTGTTAGCAGATGATCAATCGTGACAGATTATCTACAATCGATTGCACTGATTGCTGTACATTCACACGCTTTCTACTCGCAGGGAATGAGAATGATGATGTGGGTTATGTACCAATCGATTCAGCCTAGGAACCACTGACAACGGTGTAGATCATGTAATCGTTGAGTGCCAGCAATCTGAGCTATGATTCGAGTAAACCAGACTCTCAGTGCCACCCCTTGTGTGCCAAAAATCCTCTGATCTCATGAATACAAGCCGTAGACGACGGTGACATGGTGAAACTAGTAGACGTCTCATTGGCACGGTCCTCAACCTCATCATGTCTAGGAGTATGTGTACTCAGCCATCTCCTTTCAAAATCGGTAAACCTGATTTGGGAGGCGCGGTTCATGGTCTCAAAGTCGTAACGAGCGCCTCTATAACTGGTGAACCAGGTGGTATCTTGGTTCTCATAGTGGCTGACACATGGTCTGGCCCTGTCTCTCATCTCCTGGTACTCCTGGCTGGTTTCGTGGAAATGTACACGAATGGGTTATCGCCTGGCGTGTCGTAAAGAACAAAACCGGTAATGTTGAGAGATGCCAAACATATGGCGACAGCCGTGGCGTTGAACATGTACATGGTTGATGTGGAGGGCAACTGAATGGATATCTGGTTGGTCTTATGTTCTTCAATGAAGCTAGCCCTGGTCGCGAGTCAGTCACCAGTTGGTCACCAGTCAACCATGAGTCACTTTTAGTTGACGATTGTTACCGTTTGTGGCAGGGTCTCATGTAAAAATAGGTTGGTGCTAATTAGGATGTCTTAGCCAAACTCTCAACCATATGGCTTGTTCAACACGATGCAGTGCCGGTATCGAAAATATAGCAGCACTTTTGTACTGCGATGTGGATACGAGGAGTGCGGTGGACCTTTCCAAAGTCTCTGTAGGAGTCCTGGGGGACGAATTAGCAAGTATGTCTTGGTAAGATTACTAAACGAAACCAAGACATGAGTGAGAGCTTATCTGTGCTGGCTTCTAAATCCATCAAAGTGGACCTGGAAGAGACTGGCTGACGCGTTTGTACGGTCTGAAACCAGCTCTTTCCCGTAGTTCGGTCTCACTGGGTACTCCTCGTTAATCTTGTTCTGTTAGTTATATGTAGGTCTCGTATTTACCCAGAAAGTCACTCCTCCAGGAAGAGACGATACTTATCCATAATTCTCTGGTAAACATCTGTGTCACCAAAGAACCAGCAGACGTAGATACAATAGCTGCTCTCAGTTGACTCTTCCAATCCAGTTCAAACAAAGCTTCCAACAAAGCCGTGAAAGGCAATCGTTCATGTTCTTCCAGGTTCAGCTGATCCTTTCCCTCTTCTCTCAGAGCAGCCTTCGTTTCATCGTCAGCTTCATTGTACCGGGCAGTAACCACATTTCTGGCTTCATCAGATCGAACAACCCACTGACTGCAGTATCCAGACGTTCTCCAATCAGGAAGCAGTCTGTTGAGGAAGACAAACAACGTAGGAGGGTTGGCAGGTCCAAAGTAGCTCCTGAACTCGGCAATCAGCATAATCATCCAGTCACATGTCTGAATAATCCGCGTGTTATGACAGTCTGAAGTCACGTGCTTGTCGTATCCGAGACGTTCAATGTCGTCAAAGTCAGGAATGATTTCCCATCTCACATGTTGTCCCTCTACCAGTGGTCTGAACATGTCAGGCATGGAGTCGTAGGGCGGAATCAGAGGAGTGGGGCCTTGAGTGAAGCTCATGTTGGTGTCAGTGTAGTTGTGGTAGCTGGCTGGGTTGCTTGAACCCGTAATGTGCACGAGTGGTTTCTTATATAATATTGGTTGATGGTGTCAACCGGGAAGGTCTACTTTAGCATGGGTTGGCAGAAGTCAAATATCCGATAAAATGAATACCTGTATTATCGTAGAGAGTGTCAGAAAAGGAGTGATCAAATCACCGATAATGAATAAAAGACCGCTGATTCCCTTGATCACGTGACTTTAACTGTGGGGGTCCTCTCTCTAGAATGCACCAACCCTTACCCCGCATTGGACCCAAATGCTAGTTATAGTGTGTACGATTAGGGACAACCACCATGACAGGATAACCCTGGTAGAACGCTACTGAGAAGAAATACTGTCAATTTTGGATAACTGACAAGGATTCATCTGTTACGCGGATCTGATTCCAATCACTACCTTCTCTATACCTCCTCTCGATCTCTCTCGAGATACCTTGGTCAGCGTAAGTGAATATACTTCAGTTTTCTTGCAGACTCTCGGTGTAGTTAGCCTCGTTCTTAAGCACTCACTCAGGAATAAGACGTCACGTATGTTCTTCGATATTCATTGGATTCAAACGAATTTGGTCCAGTCCTCTACAGACCTCCATATGAGTCTCCTTTCAAAGATTCAGCTCATCCAGAGTCCCACAACTGCTTTTCAAGACACCCTAAAACACCATCCCTAAGCGTGCGGCTCGGAAATGTTTAAGGGGTAGCTTGAGTGATAGCGGCAGTAGCGAAGACGTCCATCTCAGAATTGATTGGTCAGAGCGTATTGAGAGTAATACCATTTAAACGAGCATTGTTTTCTGATCATTTTAGTACTACATTTGCAGATATTTGTTCACGTGAACTGCAGTAACGTAGATGTCGTCCAATAGCTACAAGAATGGTTATTAGCTCCAACGCCTTACAGCCCATTGTAGGCAGTGGTACCAGCCAGAAGTTGTCGCCTTCTACCGTTCTCGGAGTGGCTCCTCATTGGACGTGATTCGACAACTATGCCATTAGTCACGTGACAGTGAGTCAAACAAGTGTCGCGTAGATCTTTTGATGCTGATCAACCAAAGGTATCTACGATAGTTCCCGTTATATACCTATCCATCACTTCAGCTACACTCACCCATTCAATCAAAACAATCATTATCTACATCGTGCATTGCACTCATGGTTCGCGTCAGACAATCACTTTCGCTCATGTCGTCGCCAGCTCGTTCGCTTCGCTAGTGAGCTTAGTAATCGTAGAAGCCCTTTCCGGACTTCTTTCCGAGCCAGCCAGCATCAACGTACTTGGTCAGCAGAACGGAGGGTCGGTACTTGGAGTCAGCGGTATCCTCGTACAGGACTCGCATGATGGCAAGACAAGTATCAAGACCAATGAAGTCAGCCAGGGCAAGGGGACCCATGGGCATGGCACATCCGTTCTTGAGAATGTTGTCAATGTCCTCCTTCTCACCGACACCGGTCTCGAGGGTGATGATGGCCTCGTTGATGTAAGGCATGAGGATTCGGTTGGCGAGGAAACCGGGAGAGTCCTTGGAGATGGAGGGGATCTTGCCCATTCGCTTGACGACCTCCAGGGTGGTGGCCAGAGTCTCGGGAGAGGTCTGCAGACCGGTGATGATCTCGACACCCTTCTGGACGGGCACGGGGTTCATGAAGTGAGCAGAGATGACTCGGGAAGCTCCAGCTCCAGCAGCAGCGGCAATCTTGGTGATGGAGATGGACGAGGTGTTGGTGGCCAGAATGGTATCCTTCTTGGTCCACTCGTTGAGGTCTCGGAAGATGTCAAACTTGAGCTTGGGGATCTCGGGGACAGCCTCGATGATCATGTTCACGTCAGCCACGGCAGACTGCAGGTTGGTGTGTCCGGTAACTCGGCCTCGCACGGCCTGGGCCTCGTCGCTGGTCAGACGACCCTTACCCACGTCCTTCTCAAGCAGCTTGTCCATGAACTTGAGTCCCTTGTCGAGAGCGGCCTGGTTGGCGTCAATGAGGTTCACCTGGAGACCGGCCTTGTTGGAAGCCACCAGAGCGATTCCCAGACCCATCTGGCCAGCTCCAATGACGGACAGAGTGTCGACCTTCTTGGAGAGACGGGCGGAGGTTGAGAAGCCTCGCACAGAAGCAATTCGGGCAGTGGAGAGTCGGAACATGTTGTGTGTGGTGAGAGAGGTAAGAGAGAGGAGAGAGAGGTGTGTTCTGGAGGGTCCACCGATGTTATAAGATTACAGTGTGTACAAGTAACCGTTGTTAGGTACAAGGTGCATTAAGTTTGAAGTCTGGTAACCGAGAGTGAGGATAGAGGTGGTTGGTGGGAGCTTGAGAGGAGATATGGACGATTTGACTTGATCACGTGATTCTACAGACCTCAACGGTCAGATTGACACCTCTAGCTTCCCTTTCTGTCCAATCCAACCCATTCTGACTACCCCGGATTTTGCTGTACCGACTGCATCTTCTCGGCATCCTCTCGGCTCGGTAATTCTGCGGAGACCGATTGAGGGGGAAGCGTGCGGGGAATTGCAAGGACGAAAGTGCTGCTGTTATTCTTGTCACGTGATCAGCGCAAAACCCCACTTTTCACCTCAATTGCCCCCAAACTAGCCACTTTAGAAGGTCCAACATCCCGCGCAAGTTTCTGCCAGTTACGGGTATTCGGGAGGAGTTGGGAGTTTGAGTTTGGAGCTAGAGTTTTGGGCGGAAGTTCCGATTTACCCCGATTGCTGGAGTCGTGGGTTCGAATTGGGTGTGAGCACGATATTTGCAAAAACGAGATTTTTGCTCTTTCTCTACTCCCCGTTTACACCTACTGTAACTCATTTTCGTGCCTCTGAAGAGGTGTGTTTTGTGACTGTTGGACACAGCCACGGTCCTGTGGTTTACATTGTTAGCATTATTTGTTGGGTTGACCTTCAAACATCACGAGCACCCATCACTGGATTGAGATGTTTGACTCTTGTCCTCTGTAAGACACAGATATTGACCCCTGACTTGAGATGTCAAGAGCAAGGCGAAATAGACGTTTGTTCCCACAGTGTAGTCCAGCTAGAGAGACTACAGTGATCTTCTGTATGTCGCCGTTGCTGTGTTGCTGAACCACCACCTGGCCTGTAGTAGCGGGGCCCTGGCTCTTACCCCTTGAACCAGACAGAGCATCGCGTGCAAGGTCTTCGAGTCCGTCGAACACGAAAGCTCGGACATTCTGGTAGGCCTAGGCACACAGCAGTCTTCTAGCGACGTCCTTAGCTCACGGCTTAATTTTTCTTCCTCCGCTTGGCAGACATGGCGACATCTCCAAACAAATACACCAAGCTAGTCTTATCCAAGCCCGCAACCCAGCCGTGGAAGTCGTCCACGTCCGGCATCAGCTTTTCAATTGCGTCCGACGCGTGTTCCCTCATATGTTCATTCTCGGCCTCGTAGCTCATTTCCCAGAGATGAAGGGCGTCACCAATGCTCATTTGGCTAGATTTGACCTTGTCAATACACAGATCTAACAGTTCAGGCAACTCGTAGACTTGAGCGTAGAGAATGAGATACGCCGCGTCCTTGAATGATAGATCGAGCTGTTCTCCGTAGAGGTATCGAACTAATGCCCTCAGAGTGCTATGTGGCATAGATAGCTTCACACTCCTCGCCGCTACTTCTTCTCCTTCTGAATCAGGGTTGATCGTGCTTTGCAACAATGGCCACAGTCCTTCCACAACGGACCTGTGCACCTCGATCGGTTCGCCCTCCTCGCATTCCAGCGTGAAGTCCGTCGCCGCAGTTTGTTTGATACGCGCCAATCCCGTTCTATGGACAGAGGTTAGGTTCGCGAGATGGTCGACTATCTTGAGCTTCTCCTTCTTCCCGAGTAAGTGGAGAGTCGGAGAGTTCCATTCATCGTCGAGAGTAACCATATCGTCATCAAATATGAAGAAGTTCTGGTTGATGGCTCTACATGAGATGGTTTTATCCCGTCGGGCATACAAGCAGAATAAGCGTGATGTGTGTACCGTCTTTTCCTCTCTATTGTAGAACATCAGGTCCACTAAAGAGCTTTTCACCCCATCATCTTCGAAGACCTCGTCTCTAAAGACAAAATAGAACGTACCCACGTTTTCGAGATGGCACTGTGAGTAGATCTTCCCTTCAATCTTCTTATCGAACTCCCTCTGAGAACAGGGTATTTTCTTGCCTCCGATTTTCAGTGCTGAGATGCTGTTTGTGTCGGTCAAATCATCCTCTGTTTTAATTTTTGGCATTGTGAGAAGTGATGATGATGCACTTGGGGTGTTTTATGTGAAGGCTGTGAGGATAGTCAGTGGAGCTTAATGGTTCTGATGTTGAAAAGTGTTTTGTCTCTACAACCCGAAATTACTACTAGGATGTCTGCCAAAAATGGTACCGTTTTACTCCTCTTCATCTGACGATTCGAATGGTGTAGAAACATTTGCTATTTAGAGTAGAACTGGCATACTGAAACGTACTCTGTATTTGCACCAGTCTTTCCACTCTGAAACATCACAGCCAAATGTACAGTGTTGGGAGTCACTTGTATGATGGCTAAGGTGGGCAGTCCAGGGTTGCCAAAATGCTGTCAACCTGTAATCAATGACAATACTAGCCATCGGCGTAATTGACAAAAGCTCTTAACAGCCCTCGAGTTACCCTCTCTTAGTTCCAACTTGTCTCTGTCATTAATCGTCCTCCCCCCCTGCTGACTAACAACCTCTTGGAACTGACACGAGTGCATGCATATCGCGATATGGATCACCGTGAAGCTAAGAGAACACAACACACAACACACCAAAATGTCTAAAGCAATGCGAGCGGTAGGAGAAGATGTCTGGAAGACCAAGGTGGATAAAGTGGTGAGTAGGAGGAGCGAAAGATATCACGACACGGCGAAGCAGAGGAGGTACAGATTTCGACCACGACACAAACAGGAGAATCGATGTGACTGTGGCGATGTGGACTGTGTGGTTCAAAGAGACAGACTGGATGGCCGACGTGCAATGGGTGGTGTTTTAAGGTGGTGCTGTGAGAGGACTGTTGAGCGTGCCAGTTTAGAGTGGCTATGAGATCAGAGTGAGAGTGAATGAAGTTGTCAGATACGAGAAGTGATGCTGCGAGTTCTGCAATGTGTTCTGTTCAACTGATTCACCTTCATTTCGGAACTACTACATTCACACCTCATCCCATATGTCCAGTACCTGCCATCCACACAGCTCCTGTTGTCATGTCTATGTCTGAGAACACGCGAGACCCCTGACATGCTCATGCTCCTGAAATGCCGGAAATCAGCTGTTCATACTCGCTGGAACACTTCAGCTGTCTCTTGGCCTCATACCTGAGAGCCAGGGCTCTGTCTAGTGCATTGCTCAGATCACTGTCCAATCAGTGACCAAAGTCATCTCTGGGTGACCACAAATCGGGTCCGCTTGAGACCTACGGCCTCTCGCGACCAATACTAATTCAGAACTCCGAACTCTTCAAACTCACATACGGCTCGATAGTCGCACAACTCTGCAAAGACTACAATGGCGACTACCTGGCCGTGAACAAACAACTCGACAAGATGGGATACAACATTGGTCTGCGGCTAATCGAAGACTACTTTGCCAAAACCAACACTGGCCGATGTCACAACTTCAAAGATACCGCCGAGGCCGTGTCCAAGGTCGGATTCAAGATCTTCCTCAACACTACACCGGCCATTGCCAACTGGGCCCAAGACGGCAAACAGTTTTCGCTCATCTTTGAGGAGAACCCTCTCAGTGACTTTGTCGAGCTTCCTGACGATGGCAGAGCATACAAGGAGCTGTGGTATTCGAACGTGTTGGCAGGTGTGATTCGAGGATCACTCGAAATGGTGCAGATGGAGGTGGAGGCATTCTTTGTCAGTGACAATCTGCGAGGAGACGATACCACCGAGCTGAGAGTGCGGCTGGTGAAGATTCTCGAGGACGAGATTCCTCTGGGAGAGGACTAAACATAGAGGTTAATGTATTTGGATTGATAGGAAGGAGAAGGAAGGCATCTACAGTTTAGCCAAAGTCTGACGATGATAAGACGTGACTAGGCTGAAACAGAGATCGACGAGTAGAAGTTCGCCACCCAGATATCTGCCACAATGCTACCGCCGGAAATTCTCAATCGAATCTGCGATTTTATGACTGTTGAAGAGATTGGCATTGTTCTCAGCTCTATTGGTGAGCTCGGAGACGTGATCCACGAGTCCACTTACCACAATGCAGTTCTGAGAGAACAGCCTGACGTTGACTCGTTCGAGAAGAGCTGGATGAGTTGGAAGGACTTGGTTCTGAACTTCGACACCTACAGTGAATTGTGGTATCCGGATGATGACCCCTACGTGGAGTATGATCAGTATGATCAAGACTCAGAGGAATCGTTCACCAGACACAAGGATCCTATTCGTGACTGGCAAGGTGGAGAGGAACTAGAGTACAGCGATGACGATTACAGCGGCTTTTAACATGGTCCATGAAAGGAAGGTGTGCAACGAAATATTTGGTGTTAGACGGTGTCAGTGTTCAATTTATATACATGTTGTTAGTATGAGTAATCTGTAGTGGTAGCTGACGTTACTTCAACAACTGCCTCACCTCCTGCATCTTTGTCTTGAGGATACCCTTGTCAACGTCTCTCCAGGGTGTATCAAGTACAAGATCGTCCACGGGACTACCTTCCAGACCAATACTGGAAAACACCTCAGAAAGAACCTCGGCAGCAACAATACGTGCTCCCGAACTAGGATGTCCGAGAAGTACTACCAATCGATCAATGACCTGTTTCTGTAGTTCAGAGCCGGAAAACATGGCGACAGATCCAAACACTCGAATACAGCACTGTAGACGGTCATGAGAAGCCGTGTTAATATGCATGTTGTAGGTCTTGACGAAGATTTCACGAACAAGAGGTCTGCCAGTATCAGGAGTAGCCGCGGTTGTAGCAGTCATGATTCCAAGATCAAACAACTTGTAGAGAAGTCGTAGACCTGCCAGGGCTTGTTTCACATTCTGTTTATCAACATTGGCCAGCACCATAGTGACAAACTCACTAGTTCGGGTTTCACACTCAGAATCGACCAGAAACGAAGCAATTGCGTCAAACGAATGGCCTAGAAGACTGGTGTTGGCTCTTTCAGCACCAGCAAGACTCGTGAGACCCGAAACAAGAGCTTCACGTGACTCAGGGAAGGTATCCCACAGTTCCAGCATCTGAGAAAAGTATCTGGAAGCATTCTGTCGAGGTCCAGATATGATCTTCAGTTCCACCAACACGTCAAAGGCGAGTCTTCTCAGATCGTCAAGTGTCTCAACAGAGATTCTCACAATCTGATTGGTGTGTTTGCTCCAATCAAGAGAAGAGTGCTTCTTGATGGTCTGTAAACTCGCCTGTCGAACCCACTTGCCCACGTCTCCTCTCAGATTGTCCACAGTGTAATTATCGAGACAAGAGCCGATCAGAGCAGTGTCAAACTCACCCGATCGACTCAGGGCCTCAATACAGGCAGCCTTGGTAGCACAATCAGCAAGATGAGGAGGTGTAGAGGCTCGAATCACGTGAGAGAGACATTCCTGAACCTCCTTGGAAGGTGGGAGAGCGCCCAAAGCTGCCGCAAAACTGGAATATCCAGTCTCATACAGTCTTTGAGACCATACAGAGAAGATGTCCGAGTAGTTGTCAAGTTTGAAATGACTAACACAGGCTGAAATCGACGGAACAAGACCAGGCTCATTCATCTCCATGCACAAGGTCAGCTTTTCAGCATTCTCCTGGATAGAAGAGTCCTTAAAATCGGCCCATAAAGAGCTCAAAAGAACGACAAAAGCCCGGGCAGTAAAAGTTTCCTGTCCCACCTTCAGATGAGAATGTTGAACATACGACAAGAGCCGCTGACAGAGCTCCAGTGCTTCGGGAGTCACAATTCTCAGCTCTGAAAGAGCCAACATGACTCCATGACGAACATCTGTTTCGGAGATATCGAGCTGACTCAGCAGGGAAATCACGTGGTTCTTGCTCACGTGATCTCGATTCAATACACCCAATGACTCGGCAGCCAAACGTCGAATCTCAGGGTCCCAGGACGTGACACAATGTTCCACCAGGTAATCAGAGAGATCCTTAAAGCCCAATTCCTGCATATCATGTGACACTGAGAGGTACGAGTTCTCACGTGATCCCAGTCGGAAGTAATCCAGTTTAGTCAGCAGATCGATTCCTCGGGCAGTTGCCATGACAACAGGTCCCTGTCTTCCCACAAACTCCTGAACTGCTGCAGAGGCTGCTCGTCGATTATTAATCTGACGATCAAAACATGCCACCTTGACCAGCAGCGAAATCACAGGCTGAACCTGCTTAGTCAGCCCTCTGACTGTTCGGAACAATGACCAGCACACGTAACAACTGGCGTCTCTCACGTGACTTCCCACTGAATACGTCAGTTGACGTTGTTCGAATGGAATAGCGATTTCCAGGATAGCGTAGAGTCTAGTGATGACGTTGCTAGGCAACAGGTTTCGTCTGATGATCTCAGCCAGAGTCAGCAGTACTCCATGCCATTTGTCAGCGTCTGCAGTAGAGATGTTCTCTTTTTCGATTTCAGCAAGAACAGCGTCAGTAACCTCGGCAACCAGATCTTCGGGCAGCTTCTGACAGATTCTAGCAATGGCCTTGGATGTAGTGTATCTCACTAGAGTGTTGGGATGCGATAATTGGGTCAGGAAGAAGCCCACACTTTGTTCGACCTCAATAGGAACTTCTGTAGTTGCCAGCGACATTTGCAGTTGAGCCAATCGAGAGATATTCTTCACCAGCAGTCGATGAGTGTTTGCATCAACAGTAGAAGCATTGTTGGCCCACTCTTCAACCACATAGAGCAGCTTCTGATGATCCAGAGCGTACCATTTGAGTTCTCCCGCTGTCTTGAACTTGATGAGATGGGGGAGTGTTTGGAGAATACCTAATTGGAGGAACTGCTGTTGTTCATCTCCCCCTTCAGTAAAACACTTGGAAGACTCGGAATAGAACCGAGTGAGATACTCGGCCATATCATCACGTGTGAGAAGCACTCCGAGCAGTCGGGCAGCTGCGTCACGTGACTTTCGCGCAGTGTTGAGACTAGTCCATGCCAGATCATACAGGTCTTGGGGAAGGGTAGGGGAAATGGTATGCAATGGAAAAGGAGCACGTGCAACTGTAGAGAGCCAGAGAAGAACAATGAATTCCTCCTCCCACGTGACCTCCTGTTGAGTAATCAGGTTCATGACCGGGATCAGTCTAGACACGTGATTTGGCATCAGTCTGGCAATGATCTTCCCTCCTCTCACGCTCACAAGCGTGTACAACGCACGGGCGATATCCGCGTTTGGTTCTGTGTACTTTTCCGCCAGCTGAGTCACAAACTCCTGCAATTTGGAGTCCACCAGCTGTGGCAATTCCTGGAACGGTTCGATGCATGTTTGGAACCCCCTCAGCTCATTGTTGTCCAGGTGTTTCTGCGCCGTTGCCAAGAGATGACTGGTCGATTTGGTGACACCAATGTCACCTTCCGTCGTGTTAATGTCGTACTCCGGCGACCCTGTGAAGTTCATTGGTGGTAGTGGTGGACTGTTGAGGAAACAGATGTCATGTTATGCGTTATCGTGTGATTGAGTTTTAGGTGTTATAGGGGGAGGAGAGAGGGAGTCGGGCTAACTTCTGATGTGGGTGTGGTGGAGATATAAGAGTGGTACCATTGTGATCGGTGGAATGAGAGGATGACAATGGTATGTCTAATATAACAATACTCTCTCTACCAAGCGAACTGCTCACATACGTTCCCTCCAAAAATTAATGGGGCTAACATAACCTTTTATTCTCGTCTAATAATTGTCAGGGACAGTTAAGGGAGTGGTTTTCAGTACCCCTTCAAAAACGACGTTCCAGTGCTCTCAGGAAGAAGCCAGCTACACAGTTGTACTCCCCGTACCCACATTTCAGTACTAAAGTGCCGCTGTATTTGCTCTTTATTGCTTCAATGAGGAGTTAGCCCGACATGTATGGCCTTGAAGACTGACCATACAGAACATGTCCAAACACACTCAAACCACGACATGGAACATTCTACTGATACCACCGTAGTAAATGTCACGTGACAATATTAGACCGTCACCACTAGTGGGGCACCCAATCTCCCCAACCCTCCATCTCTTAGTCATCAATCAACCGGATCCGTCCCTGCCATAAACTTAGGTAACTATGGCAACCACCTGACTCCACAACGGGTCAAAGGTGCCCCAAGTGCATAAATTTGGGTCACGTGACTTTGGACAACTCCGCAATTGCATAAAAACAAGTGTTGGATCTACTGTCCGTGTTTGAATGCTCCCCCCACACCAGCCCAATAACGTTTACATCCGTCAAACAATTTCCCACCACAGCATCACCCGTGTATATGGATGTTTACAACCTGCAGTGCATAACTCAATCTAGGAACCCTGCACTACACATCATTCTCTCTACACACACACAACTTTTTGCTCCATCAGTACAACATGTACAAGACGCCACATACGCCCAATCGGTTCAACAACCAGCGCAGACCGTTCTCACGTGACCAGCGGCCCCAGGGCGACAAGCCCCAGAAAAAGGCGTACCAGTTCGACCCTCGGCGAAAGGTGCATCAGATGCTGGCCCATGTGGCCGACATTGGCGGCTCCAAGGCTTATGCTCCGTTGGTGTACTCGGTTCCTGTTGGTGCCTCGCCGGTCATTGGAGATCAGTACAAGAACGATACCCCGTTGCCCAAATATCGTGAGTATGACATGTGGGAAGTGATGAGGGAGATATAGACGGTGGCGGATGTGGGGATAAATGGCACAGGCGACTCAGTGTCGATAGGTGATACCGTCATGAACACATGGCATGTGAAAAGAGCGCAGAGATGGGCTTTATGGGGAGACTTGGGAGATTGAGAGCATCAGGCGAGAGAATGTGTGGGATGATACTACGGTATGCAGCGCTGGTGGTATGACTCTGGTGTGATACCTGGCTTCGGGGCGGCTCTGGTGTCCATGAGGTAGCTCGTCCATCTCCTGTGTACATCAGCTGGTGAAAAGGTATGGTTGTTCTGGTAACCAAGTGTCTCCTCAATACCCTCAACGTCACAGCACCACTCCATCCTCAGCATTGTTGTCCCCATCTATCAGATACACCATCCACCAACTCGCTACGCAGTGACACTCGCGGAATGTGATACGGACACAAACGGTGATACACCTTGGTGGAAACAATGGCACGACATACCCCATTCTGTGGATTCTCCATGAGGCTGTGGCTGGCGGTGGCGTCCATGTATCCATGAAGATTTTGCGATTTTTCTCTTGGCGTCTGTGTTACATTGGCGTTCGTGATCGGTGTCTCTGCTGCAACAATGACATGCCCTTGACGCCCTCGTTTCAAACGTACTTTCCACATTTCACCCAACAAACTGTTTTCCTGCTACTAACACAGCTCCTAAAGATGTACGACAACTGGAGACTCCTCTAGGATGCACGTTTGCCGATACAGAAACCGAAATCACAGCTCGAAGCGACACCAAGCGATACCTCGCTCGACCACCCCGTTCTCGAGATACTTCCAACGACCCCGTTTTCTCTTTCCTGTCCACCAAGACTGACATTTTCCTCGGCGACAGTCTCATCTCCGAAGACTCCATTCTTTCCGGCAAGCCCAAGCTCGTTGTCTCCAAGCGACAGCGTGACTCTCGAGACACTTCTCCCGAAGACGAGCCCGAGTCTGCCAAGAAGCGAGTTCGTCTGGATTACAAGGAGGAGGTCAACCGAGAGAACCCTGGCACTGTCAAGGCCAAGGATGTGCTTCGAATGGTCGATTCATCGTTGGTTGAGTCTCCTGTGAGCAACACGGAGGTCAAGAAGGAAAACAAGTCACATGTGGCCGGCATTGCTGCTCTGGCCGCTGCTCAGTACGCTGGTTCGCCCCGAAAGAACGCTCGACGGGGTATGAACAGTCGGAAGTAGAGCGAGGGAGAGGGTTAGAGTGATACAAGTACGAAGAGGTGAGCGTTTGGAGGACATTGAGATACCGTAATAACATTAATGAATGATTTGTAAGGATAGCTACACTTATCGAGGTATTATCAGTACTTTATTGAATCTAAAATTTAGAGGGGTCTAGGGCTTCTAGGCTTGCAGAGGAGTAGATAGAGTGATAGCACTCATAGCTTACCAGTGCTTGGTGGGCTGGCACTTCTGGGCGGTGACGGTCTTCAGCTGGGTCTTGGTGATGTTCTTGGTCAGGCTGATGGTCTTGGGCTTGGGGCACTTGTGCTCGGGGCACTTGTGCTTGAGCTTGGAGATGTCCTGAGGAGCCTCCATGGCGTTGTCGGACTCGGGGATCACGTTCTGGGCCAGAGCGACGGCGGAGAGAGAGAGGAGGAGAATGTTCTTGATCTGCATTGTTGATTGATAGGGAAGAGAGGCTGTTGGTTGATGTAGAATAGAGAGGGGGGTTGGGGTGGTATTTATACACCTGGAGTGAACATCATGATGGCTAGTATAGTGTTTTCGGGTTGTGGCTGGGGTGTGTAGTGTTGGGGTTCTTTCCCTCATGGTGTCGTTGTACTGTCTTGTTAGGATTATTGTTATAGTTGGGAGGTTGGATGTAGGAGGTGAAGTGGGACGTGAAGGGGGAGTAACGTTTGGTTGGGGTGATAAAAAGCCCCTAGTTAAGAGGAGATAATCGGGGATCTTTGAAATCATGTCTTACAGAATGACGTACGCTAAGGCTATCTCGAATGTCTTCAGTTCAGCCATTTCAATCAACCTCAACTCTTCAATAGTCACATCCCCTTAATCTCAGCTGACCCGTTTATGCCGTTTCTACCGGTTCTGCCGTCTATGCCGTCCAGGTATGCTATGCTGAACACCTTGGTGATAGTAAGATAGTAAGCTGGTATGACTGGAAGCAAGATTGACTAGTTGGGGTATGGCTGGTGTGGTTAGCGGGTGCTGTGAATAATTGGAGTTCTCAATAAGTGTACAGCTTGAGTTGTTGATTTCGTAAAGTGCTCGTCAGTAGGTAGCTCTAGTTCTTAGTCCTTAGCTCTACTCTCAACTGGAAGATGATTCACAGATGGAACCACAGTCGACTGTTCAGATCCAAAAATCAATATCGAATCTTCACTGACTGCAACTGCTAGAATAACCTCATCTACAGTACTACACTTGCCTCCATACATACCCTCATCTCTCCATACCTTCCTACACCTCACCAACCATTCGGACACACTCGGATGATCCAGCACCATAAAGTACGATTCTACCCGGGTTTTACCGCGCCAATGTTGGACTTGTCAAGCGCCATCATGAAAACACCAGCAGCTGTCACCAGTTCCATTACTCGTGTTGTACTGAGCCTTCCTTGGCCTATGGTTCATCTCTTTACCACTTCCCCCCACCCCTCGGTCAACTCGATAAATACATTGGATATATACATGTGTGTGTGTGTCTCGACTCTCCTGTCGAAGTGCTTTTGTGTCGAGATCTGATCTAGTCGTCGTAGATCTGATCTATTCCGAGATCATTGTCGTTCTGATGGTACTGCTGTCCCAGTGGATTCCGTATCACACAGCTTAAACTCGCTTAGAACCAACAACGGAAAATCCGGCGTCGGTCTTTCGCTCGGCCTTGATCTGGGCCTTGGACTTGTACTCCTCAGCCATCTCGACGTTGACCAGCTCCTTGACCTTGTAGAGCTGTCCGGCAATACCGGGAGAAGCCTTGTAGTACTTCTGGGAGCCGACCTTGCCGAGACCGAGGGTCTTGAGAACGTCACGTGTTCTCCACGGCATTCGCAGGATAGATCGGACCTGTGTGACTTTGTAGAACATGGCGTTAGAGGTTGGTTGTGTGAGTGTATGTGCAAAATGGTGATCTTTGATGATGTTCACAAATTTCACCGCATTTAGAGTTTATGCGGGACGGGTGTAGGTGTTGGGAGTTCGATTTGAGTGGGGGGCGAATTGAGCATTTGAATTAGGTTGTGGAGGGCGTGGTAGGAACAGTGGCTAGCAGAACACCCCACTCAACTCGGTGGATATTGGTGGTATTACAAATTTGATAAGAGACACTGCTGTTAGAATTTAACGCAGAGTTGAATGGTACCCTCAAAGTTCCATTTTATCCACTGATACACTCAGTTCGACACGCTCTCACCAACCCCAGTCTTCCTTTCCCCGGCCTCCAAACCTAAATTCATATGCATGGAAAGTCAACCTCCAGACCGCTAATTATTGACATCGCGACACGAGCTCTACACGAAAATACCATGGAGTGGATTTCGCATTTGGAAAACGACGACGATGTGCTGGAGGTGGAGGACTTCAAGGTGCGTAAGGACGCGCTGCTGATTGCTATTCACGTGACCCAATCGGCCATTGACAATGGGACTCTTCACAAGGCTCTGGAGGCAGCCTTTGAAGCTGTGACGGACAGAATTGTCATGTCGCCACAGGATTACACGGGCGTTGTGTTGTTTGGCGCTTCCATGCGGTCCGAGGAGGATGACGGGTCAGGTGAGGACGAGTCAGATACTCACTTCATTCTCAAATTGGGTCTACCTACAGCTGCTCAGATCAAGCGACTGAAAAGATTGGCAGAGGATCCTGATCTCGGTGAGAGGTTCACGGTGCAGGAAGACGCGAATCTGATGGACGTGTTTTTCGACATGAATCGTCATTTCATCAACATGGCGCCTAATTTCACGTCTAGACGAATCATCTACATTACCGATGAAGACTCTCCTTCGAGCAAAGAGGACGATATCAACAAGACACGTGTTCGAATCGAGGATCTGAGCCATCTCAAGGTGAAAATCGAGCCTCTTTTGATCCATCCTTCGCCCGAGAAGAAATTTGACTCGTCTAAATTCTACGCTCTGGTGTTTAATGAAGATACTTCTGTTGATCCAGTCGAATCTATCGATATCAAGCAATTCATCAACCAGAGAAACGTGCTGAATCGATCTCTTTTCAACGTGAAGATGGAGATTGGAGCTGGTCTCGAAATCGGAGTACGAGGATATCTTCTCTTTGCCGAACAAAAGGTCACAACTACAACCAGAAAGGCTTGGGTGTACACTGGAGGTGAGAAACCCGAGATTGCCAAGCTCAACTCCAAGGCAGTCACTGTTGACAGTGGTAGAAGTGTGGATAAGGCAGATCTGAGGAAGACATTCAAGTTTGGAGACGATTATGTGCCCTTTACAACAGAACAACTCACCCAAATCAGATACTTTGGAGAACCCGTGATTCGAATCCTTGGTTTCCATTCGTACGCAGACTTTTCAGAGCTCTTCATTCACAGTATCAGATCAAGCATGTTCTTATACCCTACCGATGAAAAGCTGGTGGGTTCTATCAGAGCCTTTTCGGCACTTTACCAGAGTCTCAAGAACAAGGACAAGGTGGCTTTGGCCTGGGTTATCCTTAGAAAGAACGCCAAACCCATTCTTTCACTTCTAATCCCCTCCACAAAGGACATTGAGGGTCTGCATATGGTCTTTCTACCCTTTGCAGATGACATTCGACAGGAACCCCAGACCGATCTGGCTGTGGCTCCTAGTCCTCTAGTGGACGCTACAAAGAAGATCTTTTCGCGTCTGCTGATGCCCAACGGTTTTGAGTCCCAGAGATACCCCAACCCTCGTCTCCAATGGCATTACCGAGTGGTACGAGCCATGGCTCTTCAGGAGGAGGTCCCCAAGGTCCCAGAAGATAAGACGACGCCAAAGTACCGATCTATCGATACTCGAGTGGGCGATGCCATTGAGGAGTGGAACCAGGTGCTTCAGAGCAACTCCAAGCGACCCTCCGAGGAACCCGCCAAGATGGCCAAGAAGGCCAAACCATCGTCAGACTCGGGAGCTCCTTCCAATGAGAGTGTCAAGGCTCTGGTTGACGCTGGCAGTGTCAGCAAACTGACAGTGGCCGAACTCAAGGCCTGGGGAGCTGCCAACAACGTCGAACCAAAGGGCAGCAAGTTGAAGAAGGACTGGGTTCAGGTGGTCAATCAGTACCATGGAAGGTCGTATGATTGAACACGTGACTGGTGGAATGGACATTACGTTGTAGAGCATAAATTTATTATCTATATACTTCTAGAGTCGAGTGACCCATTTGTAGCACTGATGAAAGGGGCACACTGACGGTTACTGTGTATGCCGCGTCGCACTGGCTGTGGTCGGCTCCCATTACCGTCTCCCCCACATCCTTCCAGCTGCAGCAATCAACTCAGCATCTGTAGGTCCCTCCGCCTCCTCTCTTCTCTCAGCCTCAATCTTCTGGCCAAGTTCCGAATCGGGATCGATTCCAACAGGCATACCTAGCAAGGTCATAGTCTGATGAGCAGCATTCATATCGTTGTCGTTCTGAACCATTCTGTGCTTTGCCTCAATCTGAACAAAGTAGCGGTACCATTGATTCCGAGCAAACCGTTCCTGCTGAGCGTCTTCTTCGAGTCCGAGTCTGATGGTAGGTGACTTTTCCAGCTTGCGACCAAAGTCTCGGCTCACCTTTTTGAATCTGTTCTTTTTTCCCATGTTGTGAGAGTGGCTGGTGGTTGTGAATGTGAATGTAATGGTGAGTGTGGTTGTAGTACTTCCAGTGAAAAGAGCAAATGTGTCTTGCGTCGTATAGCTCGTTCAGCTACCGTTCAGCTACCACAATCAACCGGTCAAACGAGTGTAGACAGTTGGGAACTCGTTGTGTGTCTGAGCAGATGTAACGAGTGTGGAGAGAGAGGGTAGGATAAGGTGGTTGTTTATATAGGGTGGTTGTTTGTATAAGGTGATGGGTGATGAGATCACATGCTCATATGGGCTGTCTCCATGGTTACACAATAGGCTATAGTCTGTTGTGATCTGGTAGGTAAGCCAATTTCTGTAATGCTTATTGAAGGTTCTGGAGTAGTCCTCAGTTCCTGACTTAGAAGAGTTTTTGTGGATGTTAGAGAACATTTCTGTGAACTAGACTGTCCATTATCTTTTGGTATGTTTCTCTTTCCAAACGAGTCACGTGAACATGTGATTTGCATCCCTATATGATTATTACCACTTCTACCGGATAACCTCTTCATGTCCTGACCCTTGACTCAGATCCCCCACCTCGGCTATGATCTGGACAGCCCCAAAAGTGTTCTGTGTAGACTTGTGCAGAACATTCTTTTATAGCCCCATATGCTGTCGGCATATTCCTCGACCTATCACTTCCCCTCCCCAATCGTCAATAATTAATCTGTTACTATAAATACACCACCTAGTAGTCCTCCTCCTCTTCCTCCTCCTCCTCACTGATCTCAGTATGTCTAGGACACTCTGTGCACCCCAACTTGAACGGCCAAAAGTAAGGAGGCATACCTCTAATCACCTGTGCGTACCTCTTCAAGCCTGCCACATCCATGTGATTGAATCTCTCGTGCCAATAATCCACGTCAAAACTCGTAATCTCGTATCCTCTCCAAGCCACCTTTTCCTCTTGAATCGTCAAAACTGGCAATTGGACTATTCCACTCGAAGGATCCCTATACAGAGCTCCTCTAACGTTCTTGAAACAGTCGTAGCTCAGAATATTGTCACCCATCCCCTCACAGAACATGGCAGAGACCACCAATGGTTCTCCTTGGGGATCGTAGCCATAACAAACAGATCCAGAAGCTGTTACATCATAGCTCTGGCCCTTGAGAGTACATTTTTGATCCTCAGTTTTCATGTCTGCAATCGACATGAACAGCCTCGTGTCGTTAATGAACGCCTTGGGGTGGTCCATATTAGCCACCACTTTCCAATCAGCCCAATCTCCCTTCTTCTTAACCACAGGAGGATCAAATTTGTTGGCGAAATCAATACACGACTGGATGAATAGTCCCCCACTTACATCTCCTGTGCCCGACTCAAGTAGCTCCTTAAAGAACATGTACTCTTTAGTCTCCTGCATTCCTTGGGCGTCCCTTGCAAGTGGAGATTTGGACGGCTTGACAAACTTGCCAGTTATACACAATGGGATCGTGTTGAACTCCATCTGAAACAGTTGCCCAAAGTCCTCAAACGTGTATATGTCTCTCTTGATCTCGTCGTACATCTCTGGACTCAGATCCTTGGCGTTGAACAACTCTTCCTTCACAATGGTCTCATCAGATAACCCGCCCATACTTCGGAGAAACTTCTGATTGAGAACCCGATACCTGTGGAGCTCCTGTCCAACGTATTCTGCGGCTTCTCGCGGATGATATGACAATCTCCCCATTCGTAGCACCTCTTCAGTAGGATCAAACGCCTTGTCGTCTCCCACATCCACCTGTCCTTTCAGAGCTGCGAATCGCGGCTCTGTGAACGGAGAGGGCAGATTAATGTCTGTATGTGACTTGGCCAAAAGAAGATAACACTGCCATGATGCCTTGCTTACTCCTGAACTCGTGACAAGACTGTCCAACGTGTCAAGAGAAAATTGAAGACCGTTTGCACGTACCAAATCGTCTGAAAAGAGCCCGACTTCTCCAACTGGCAGCCAACGACAGTAATTCTCGAATCGGCCAAGGAGATCGTAGAAGACGTGCTCGGGGAAGGGGGGGTTCTCATACTGGAAGACCACGTCATAATCCCACTTTTCCAATCCCAAATACTTGAGCTTGAAGTAATTGGTTCGAGCCGCATTCCAGAGATAAGAACAGATGAAGTCGACGGTCTGATGTTCGTGTAATCCGGTTTCGTGTGACTTTAAACTGGGGTACCCTTGAAGACTCCTCGTGTTTGCATTAACATCCCGTAGACAGATCTGGTCCACACAATCCTCAGCTCCTAGATTATCTTTCCAATGGGTGAAAACATCATTGAAGCTTCCGAAAGAGGTGCTAAAGTCCACGGAAATGTCATACACATCCTTGTAGGTAGTACTGCTGCTTCTGTACTTTGGTGAAAACCTTGCACGTGTTTCTGAAGTCACTAGAGCTCCTCCAGCATATCCACAAAACAGAGAATATATGACATCATACAACTCCCCCATGAGTTTTCCCTTCATAATCACACCTCCGCATTTCGTCACCAGAACCATAGCATACCCGGCCCAATCAGAGTACGATATACTGCGGTTCATAATCATGAGGCTTTGGTACCCTTCGACAAATATGGTCTGCATCGCAACTAGTCGTTTGTATGATGAAAAATCATCTTCTGATGAACTTTCAATCAGCCTCTCAATGCGATCGGACAGATCCAGCACGTTCGGTCTATCGATTTGGGGTCTCATAGAATCCGGGTATTTCTCTACAGGTATCAGTTTGTGGTGACGAGGATCTACAAGTCTGGATGGGAAAAATAGTGCACAAAAAGTTTCTGCATGGGAGATGCCTATCTTATGCAAGATTTGGGGATAGTGATGCGACACCATCAGTAGCAGTCAGATTGTGTTTGCGAGTGAGGAATTAGTGATATATTGGTATGTTTGTGCTCGCCACGTGATTGCGAACATTCTGAGACCTTTCAGAATTGTTTGCGACCCTTGTGGAAGGTTTTGAGCTACACCCTAATCATTAACATACTGTAACTACAATCCAATGGAGTAAGAACAGTCGAACATTGCTAGTCTATTGAGACTGTACTCTCCTTGTATGTGTCTATATATTCCGGCCTATCCTCCACCTACCTCAGCTCCACCTCAGCCATAATGGCCAAATGATCGGAGGGATACATGTCGATTCTGGGCTGTCCACTGGGCTCAGGACCCATATCTTCCTCCAGGGGCATCTTCAACAGACTCTTGACCTTGATCTCGTCACTGTTGTTGGAAGACACAAAGATGTAGTCCAGAAGACCTCTCCAGGCATGGGCCCAGTTACTGAATCGAGGCTCCTTCTTGTGCTTGGCAACAGGCTCCTTGGTGGCTTCAGGGACAACATCCGTGTAGTTGCCATAGAGAGAGTTGAGCACGGGCAGCTTTTTGAACTCGTTCTCCAGAGTTTGAATATGAGCCTCGGCATCTTCCTCTGAAATGACAACATCCCCTAGAGCTTCCAATTCTCCATCCCCCTCGTCCTCTTCGGGTTCGGGTTCCTCAGGAAGAGGTTCTCCCTTTGCAAGAGCCTCGGCCTTGGCAGCTTCAGCAGCCTTTTGTTCCTTACTCTTTCGAGTGAACTTGTACTGTAAAGAAGCGGACAAAATCGGCCGGGTGATTTCGTTGAAAGTGTGCTCGGTGGCTCCAACATAGGGGCCATCCCAGGGAGTGGAATTGAAGTCTCCAGCGACCACGAGAATCGATTTAGTACCCTTTTCAGCCTCCAAGTCCTCCACGTACTTTTGAGATGCACGTAACAACATGGCAGTCTGTTTTGTACGCTCAAAAGAGCCCATGGGATGCCAGAACAGGTGAGTAGTAGCCACGACAATAGTCTTTTGAGTAGCCTCATGCTTTAACTGAACAATAAGACCTGTGTTTCTTGTCTTGAACTGAACAGGCAAGTTCTCCATGATCACGTGATCGTACTCGAGACTCTGTTTGTTCTCAAATGCGAACACCTCCTTCTTCCATGCACACATCAAACCATGGTTCTTGCCCTCATAAGTACTGAAGACACTGTCGTAGCCCAGTTTGCTCAGAAACTCATTCCACCAATTGTACTTTTCAGCGTCCACCTCCTGGCACACCATGACAGTCGGACTGTAATGGGTGACCTCCCTTTGCAAGATTGTCGACCGCCATTTCCATTTCAAAGCGTCTCCGTTCTCAGGGAACAGTTTCCGTCGAATGAGAGTCTGTCCAAGAGTGTTGTATGTCATGATTGTAAAAGTGTTGGCCGGGGAACTCGTGTTTGTGTCGACTGGAACCATCTCTCTTGTGAGAAACGCCGTGGGCTCCTTCTTTTCGCTTTCAGGCACTTCTCCTCGAGCCAGAGCCTCCTCCAGCTTCTTCTTCTTGCGCTCTTCTCGTAGAGCTCTCTGCTCGGCAATATACTCTGGTGTGAGATCTGCCGGGTTGACTGACCGTTTGTTGCCCTTGCCCTTATTTGTCTTTGCCATTGTGGTGATGGTTCTGGTGGTGGTGGTAGTGGTGGTAGATCGGATAAATAATGATAGAAGAGAGTGCACAGATCTATGCATGGGTTAGGGTTGAGAGGAGGTGAGAGGATCAGATGTGGTATGTGGTGAGGTTATGTTATCGTCGAGGGGATCATTCCAGCCTTAGTTGTGTTCCGATCAGTGCTCTTTGTCGAGTTCTGACGTTCAGAAAATGTGAGGTGTTGTTTTGACAATGGTGATGCTGTGTGCTTTAAGATCAGGTCATGTCGGCTTTCTTTGGGACGGTTGATTTGGGTGGATATGGGAAGAATGTGGAAGAACGGAATGAGTGATGATAAACAGGTTTGGAGGGTCGGATATGGGGCAATCGAGAGGGGTGAAGTGAATGGAGTAGAAATTGAATGGCTACGAGCTCTCAATCGTGAGTTAGAGTGACCGTTGTGATGTTATGCTTTTTGTAACGCTTTGTTCAACATCCTGTTCTTGGTTAGCACCCTTGTTGGGACATTGGACTCTTATCCCAACTCTGTCAAGTAAGTGGACACCCTACAAAAATGCAAGAGTTGATGGAATTCGAAATATTGATAGACCTGAACATATAATCGGTAGCTGATATATGTGCCAATCACATGATGAACACACTTGTCTTTCAACCACCTCTCTACCATACTTGAAACATCGATTCACAACCCCCAGGTGACTTTTCCACTTCAGTAACCTTTAGCTAAATCTTTACTGGAACATGACACCGGAAGGCATGCTGTGTACTGCCAGAAACTTACTCAATTGATGAATGAGACACCAGAAAGTCGCAGTAAGCCACCAACACTGCTCTCAAACTACTCTCTCCTCCTCTCCTAGCCTACTATTCCACTTTTGCACCTCACACCACTCCACAGCAACCAAACCTCCATACATCCAAGTAAGCAACCTCAGCCGCAGCACCTGTCTTCAGAAAACGGATAGCCGCATTACCGAACGTATAAAAGAGAGTCAGGGACAAAGGGATCGCTTTCAGTGTCTCCACTGTCTCCCAACGTCTCTCCTTACACCGCCTCTCAATCTGCACCATCGTCCTTCCACAGCGTATACTTTTGGAACGTTGTCAAAAGATCGACAGAGTGCAGGTGCGCAGAAAAGTAGTGGTGGTGATTATAGTCGTAGTGATCGTAAGGACTAAAAGAAAAGCCCCTAGTTAAATTGACTGTTACAAATGACCATGTGATGCTCAATGGCCATTACTTAGCGACATCCTTACTTCTATTACAACTATAGTTCCCCTTTCATACCATACAGTGATCTGCATACACTGTAGACATCTACACACTTTGTTGCTACATGTCACTCAGACAGCAATGTTAGTGACAATGAGCGGAAATCGCCCAATTGACCCAAATGCCACCCAAGAACTCCCATTAATCAATAAATATTACTATTTAGCCGCTGTTTCCATATCTCTCCTCAATATCTAAGCCTTCTCGGTCTTCTCGTCGGTGACGTCAGTGATCTTGTCCTTCTTCTCCTCAGCCTGCTTGGCCAGCTCCTCCTCCTTGAGGTCAGCCAGTCGCCGGGCCTCAGCGTGAATGTCGGAGGCCTCCTTGGCAGCCTCGGAGTAGTACTCTCGGATCTTTCGGCCGTAAGAGGTGTCCAGAGCCTGCTCCCAGTACTTCTGGAGTCGGGCAGTGATGCCGTAAGCCTGGTCGGTGGCCTGGGCCTTGTCGACAACGTGGTACTTCTTGTCCAGATCGGTCAGGTAGCTTGTGAACTTCTCGGTGATGCCGTTCTTCTTGTCGTAGTCAATGGCTCGCTCCAGCACCTTGTCGGACAGAACGTAGCCGTTGGAGAGCATCTCGGCGAGAATGGCGGCTCGGGGCTTGAGCTCCTGGGAGATGGAGTCGGGAGTGGAGGCTCCATCGGCAGTGTCGTCGTTGGCCTCGTCAGTCTTCTTGTTGTCTCCGACCAGAGTCTTGGAGTCGTCCTCAGTGGCTCGAGGCTCGTCCAGCTTCTTGAGGGTGGCGTCGTCGACCTCAATGGACACCTTGGAGTCACCAATCTGACCGTCGGCAATCAGAAGGGCGGTTCGCACGGCCTCGAGGTTGGCAAAGGTGACAGTAGCAGTGTGGGTCTCCTCATCGACGGTCACAGACTTGACCTTGCCACAGAAGGAAAAGTACTTTTTGATTTCAGCCTTGGAGGTGGTTGGCGAGACGCCCTTGGCGGTGATGTTGTAAGACATGTTGTGTGTGTGTGGAAGTGGGTTGTGTGTGTTTGAACTGGAAGAAGGGTGGTTACAAGAGAAGGGCAAGGCTTATATAGATAAGATAGACTGAGGTGGGAAGGTTTGGTATGGTGTTGTAATAAGTTCAGCTGCAATGTAAGGTTCTTTTTAGAGTTCGCCGCCTGGCATGTGCTATGGCTTGTGAGAAAACCAACTGAGGGTGTTTAGGAGTGGTTCTGGTGACAATTGAGTCACGGTGAAGACGTAAATCAGCTATATGGACCTTAAGAATATGACACATCTGCTTTATATGCTTTGAAATCACGTTTAAACCCATTTTTCACCCTGCCAACCTCGTCCTGCACACCCTGTCTGGATCAGCAGACAGAGATCGACAGGATACGATGGAGAGGGGTTACTGGATTGAGGAGGGTGAAAGAAAGAGCGGAAAAAAAGAGTGTTTGCAATTAGTGCCACAAGAATCGAGCGAGACAGTTGTGCGATTGTGGCCCTCTCCACAGACACAGCCACAATCACAAGCAGTGATATTTCTCCAGACAGCAATCGTCAACTTTCACGTGCTGAAAACCTGCACCTGCGAAATTGTTCTTTGCTTGACTCAAGTGGGTCGTGATTGGAAGGACAGTGGCAAACCGAGGCTGTACGAGCACACTGACCGAGCCGAGTGACAGAGACAGAACAACAACAGTGACAGTGTCTGTGTCACTATGTCACCTTCTCTGTCACTGTATAGAATCGTGGGCGTCTCCAAAAACATAATTCCTGGGCATTATACATAGACACATGGTTAGCGCATTTCGTTTCAGCCGTGCCAAACACACACACACATCGAAAGCACACACACACACAATACACACATGGATCGGACGATTTATTATGTGCACACTTAGAACAGGGCACACTTGTAGTTAGCTGATTGTAGTGGCCGATAATTGACCGAGCGGCTACAAACTAGTCGATTGATTTAGTGCGCTTGAACTATTGTTTTTGCTGGTCATTTTACACGTCATTTTGGGCCACCAATTCACGTCAATCCGCTGACTATATTTTCACCATAATTCCCACCTTAATATCCACTCCACTCATTTCAATCCTCTCTCCTCTCCTTCCCTGCACTTTTCATTTCCCAGCTCATCCACCAACACTTACCCGGAAGTCCCCAAACCTCCGATCAGCCGCTTTCACATGCATCGTATGCATACGAGATGGAAGGCTAATGGGTTCGAGGTCACGAGCTCAGGCTGTGCGGTGGCGAGTGATGAGCGGTGGCAATGTCTTGCCTGCAGGACGCGTGTTGCACGTGTCAGACATATGCAGTCACGTGACCGGGCGCAAGACACGGGGCCGAACTTTTCGTCGCCACCGACAGTACAGCCCTTTCCCACGATTTATCACATTCACTGCATCTCGTTCCCCGCCCCCTCAAACCACGGATGTTCGGGATCCGGTTTGGATCGGACCCAAACTTTGGCCTGGCGCGCTTTGTTCGATTGTTCCGGCTTGCATTGTTCCAGGACCCGTTCCTTTTGTGTTTAGTCATAAGAGTGGGATCTAACTGGGAGAAAGTTGGACAATCACATTTTGCTAGCGAAATCACGTTGGCTAGTGTAATGTCTATGAAATTCTGGATCCACTCCATGTGATTGTGTAGGAGAGAGGTGGAGGTGAGTATCGTGAGGTTCAGGGGGAGTGTTCTGAGGATGCGTTGGTCGTGTGAGGCGTCTGGATGCCAAGG
The DNA here is from genome assembly GCA_900519055.1 of Yarrowia galli. Taxonomy (NCBI): domain Eukaryota; kingdom Fungi; phylum Ascomycota; class Dipodascomycetes; order Dipodascales; genus Yarrowia; species Yarrowia galli. Next base: position 762,209 of record ULGS01000006.1, on the reverse strand, counting down.
GGTGCGGCTTTCATAAGACAGATCTATGCTATAACTAGGGTAACCCCTGATCGGTTTGGGAAGGTACAGCACTTGTTGGCTGCTGTCTTCGTAAACTGGCACAACTACAATGTCTGTCTGACAGGTGTACTGTCTCATTGCAGTAACTCGTAAAGTACAGTGTTCCAATTTAGAGGACCTTCGCTGAGTGGCTGCCACTTTCAGTGTTGCACCTACAAAGCTATTGTTGGACTTACGGACAAGTACTCCGGTGCAGAACTAGTCACACCTACATTTACTGGTCAAATCTATTAGCTGCCAACACTCCTACGATCAATCTACTGGACACTCATTCTTCTAACGGAAAAATCACTTAAAAAGTACTGATGTGAGAATCTATCTAGTAGCCTTGCTTACCAGTTCTTCTTGGGGTTGTGCTCATTCTGGTAGTTGTGCTCCTTCTGGTAGTTGTGCTCCTTCTGGTGCCCCTTGTTGTAGTTGTGCTCCTTGTTGTAGTTGTGCTCCTTCTTGGGGGAGTGCTTCTGGGAGTGCTTCTTGGTAGGAGCATGGGTGGGAGCACACTGCTTCTTGACAGTCTCGTACTCGGTGGCCCAGCTGGTGTGGGTGTTGGTGGTGATGATGGTGGTGGACAGCTGGCAGCTGGGCTTGGGGCACTTCTTAGAGTGGATGTGCTCCTTGAGCTTGTGGATGTCCTCGGGGTTCTCCTCTCCACCGTGCTCTCCGTTGGCAACGGGGGCGTTGTCAACAACAGGAGCGGCAGCCTCGTTGGCAACGGCGAAAGTGGCGAGAGAGAGAAGGGCAATGTTCTTGAAAAGCATGGTGAATTCGGGTGGTGGTTTGTGGTGTTTGAAGGGTCGCGTGAGGGGTTATTTGTACTCCAAAAACGATACGAGCAGATCCACAGCTTTCCCATTGATGAGGTTGTCATCTCGTTATACCTTCTGGAACCTGTAGCAGTTCACCAGGCTGTTTTATCTAGTCTATGGTCCACTGTTAAATGAAGAGCTAAGAGGGAGTACTTTGACTATATGAATCTATAACAGGTAGGGCTAGGTCAGTGAGAAGTGAAATGAAAGTACGTCACACCCCTATTGGGCTACTTTATGGCCTAGAAGAGGGGAAATTGAACCTCATCGTCCAAAAGGAGCTACTTTATGTCACTAAGCATCGCCTTCTACTTGCCAATATGGTCCCTAGATACTTTCATCTCACTGAAATGAAACTGTAACAATTTGGAGAACAGCAGAATCTGTTGAAGAAGGACCAACTCTTGAGAGTTGCTGGAAGAACAACTGTGGAACATCAAATATGAACTTCTTTGTCAATGTTCAGGCACTTTCGAAGTCGACCCATCAAAGTTCAGATCCGTCATTTAACCCTCCACAGCTGCAAACAGAGTGCTCTACTCCGTGCACACCACGATAACGCATCATCGTCAACTCCCAGTCTGGAACGTAGGTTCGATTCTCCCAACGGTTTTGCTTGGTACTCAGTTTGGCCGCAAGTGGTGGTTTTAAAGGTGAGAGAAGGTGAAACTGGTCTGACAGGTTATGAGCAACAACCGCATGACCTCTGATAGCCACGGGAACACTCCCTACACCCCCTACACCACGTTTCCACCTCATCTGACCCATGTCCAGTTAGTCTATTTTTCTTCACAATGGCTCTCGAACAGAACGCTATTTTTCGGCTACTGGTGTTTTGCATAGTTGCTGGGGAGACGAAGACATGGGTAGTGTTAGGTCACGTGCTTCCAAGTCACGTGTTGTACAAGTAGTCACGTGGCTGGCTATTCGTGTTCATACAGCTTCTGAACCCCACCTTGCTGAATGCTGATCATCCGGTGACAGCCGTGTCCTACAGTCGCGTGCCTGGCTGAGTAAGCGAGAGAAAGAGGTGTACGTGAACAGGTGTATGTAGACAGTTGGGGGCCACGAAAACAAGACTTGGCGTTTGAATTGAGATGAATAAATCACATGGAACAGCCGTATTACCCCTGATATCTCTTTGACACGGTCTAGACACGTTCCGAAATCTCGTTCCGAGACCTTGAATCAAAGTTCGGAGTTGGCAATATGGGACGAGAAGTGGGAGGTGAAGGGAGTGAAAGTAATCATCAAGAACTCGAGTAAATTGTAGAAAAATGTAGAGAATTTTGATTCGCTATAATGAGGCTCATTGACTCTCGATAACCAACTTCTCCCCATCCAGTCACGTTCTGAAACCTTTGTTGTTACTACCGTCCTTACTCCCACCATACATCCCGTTCACTGCACATCACCACCTCCTCTTAAGTTTTATCAACGCACCTAAACCTTCCTCTACATGGCTCGCAAAAGTGATTCGACTGGAGAACCACGAGGAAGTGGCAACCACAGCACCAGTGGCGGCAGCGGGTCGGGGAGCACAAGCTCATCACGTGACGACGAGTGGCGATGTCTACACGTCATCTCTGAGCAGCCCTTCTTTGACTCGCTCGCTCTACTGGTGCTCTTTTGCCAGTTCCCCAATGTGGTGCTTGCACTGGTGCATCTGTGGCACGTATTTATTCGACAAGGCCGGCTGATTTCGCCTCGCTCGCTTCCGCATCTCTTCACGCATCTGTTTGCGCCCGTTCAGCAGAAAAACCACGCCTCTGGCGGCTCTCAGAAATGGATCATCATCGACATGGTTCTGTCTGTGTTCTTATTACAATGTGCCCGGGGTGGGTACCAGTTTGTGGTCACGTTTGCGTCGGCAGTAGTGGCTAGCAGCATGGCCGGCGGCAGATCGCCGTTCGCCAACGCCATCTACGCCACGTCAGCAGTCGCCATGTTCCAGTTCTTCTGGAAACAGTTTGGCATGCTGCTGTTCCCACAGTACGCGGCGTGGGGCCAACAAGATCACAGCCCCGTGTGGGACGTGGTCTTCGACGTGATCGACAACCAGGTGCTCTACCGACGCATGCCCGAGCTCAAGGGTATGTTGTACCGCGTGAGTCCAAGCGCCCAGATTTTGCATTTTGTGACGGACATTCCGGTGGTGATCTCGCAGGCTCTGGCGTTGCACGTGATCGGACTGGGCTTTGTGCCCTTCTTTCAAAAACTGTTTCTCAGCACAGTCAAGCCGACAGGAACGACATCCGAAACCAGCAACACACACACATCCCCTTCAGTACCCATCATCCCCTTACCCAGCATTAATTTCGACTCTCTTGATCCCGTGACCCTGACGGTCCCGGACACGGTCAGCAACGACAACTCGCGCGACGACTATCTGCGCAACTACGACTTTTCTTTCCCGGCCTCTTCGTTCAAACAGAGCAAAAAGTTCACGGCGGTGAGGACAGCTCAGCCCTTGTGGACAGGCCTGGCCTCTTCGATTATTTTGGCAGCTAGACATGATTCATTTGGTGACGACGAAGACTTCATCCAACAGGCAGGTCCTTGTATTCTCAAGTACGTGTTTGACCGGGCCTTTGTGTTTGAGATCATGTGTGAAGATCCGCCTGCTAACGACAAGTACGAGTTGACCGTCACTGTCAACGGGGTTCTGTGGCCCCAGGTGAACGCCACGTGTTCGGAAGAGAACAATTCCTTCTCTCTGTTTGTCGACGGACTCACTCCGTTCTCAGAGTACGCTGTGGAGATTGCCTGTGGAGAAACCGTGCTGTTCAAACACGGAATCAAAACCGAGTACTCTGAACGTCTCAGAGGTGCCAGCAACAGTGCACGATCACGTGCCAACTCGGCGGGCAACCCCGGAGCCTCTAATCTCGGTTCTTCTGTTCCTGCTCGTCCCGTCTCCCCTGTTACCACTCTTCTTGAGTCTCTTACAACCGCTCAGATGACTCTGTCTGAGGAAAAGTCCAAAACCAAGAAACTGCGAAAGGACTACTCCAAGCGACTGGCGTCGATCCGACAAGAGATTGAAAACACCAAATCCAAGATGGAGTCGAATCTCAAACAGGATTCAAAGAGCCGACACAAGATTGATCAGCTCCAGCTTTCGCTGCCTGCTCTGGAAGAAGAGCTTGCCATGAAACAAGGCGAGTTCGAAGAGCTCAACGAGACTGTGGCTGAGGTGAGTGCTGCTCACAAGGCCAAGAAGAAGGAGTTTGAGGAACGTCAACAGCAGCTGACTAAGCTGGAGAAGGAGGCTCAGAAGCTCAAGAAGGAGGCCGACGAAAAGGAGGCGTCGTTCCAGCAGGAGATTGTGCAGCTCAAAACCAAGCTGGACCGTCTTCACGGCCGAAGAGCCAAGGCTGCCAATGATGTGTCTCGAGTTGAAAGGGAGATCCGAGGAGAGCTCGACAACTGTCTACAGCGACTCATGGCCGAACGAGGAAAACGTCAGGCCAAGCGTCAGGCTATGGAGAACGAGTTTTCGTCGAATATCAATAAAATGGCCAAGGGAGTGGAAAACCTGCGTCAGGAGGCGTCCATCATCCAGCAGATGATGTCTGGATCGGGCCCTTCGCTCAACCATTCCACCTCCCATCCTCATATGGAGGTCAACACGTCCACTTATTACCCTTCTTCCGCTTCTCTGCCCATGTTTCGAGGTGATTGAGATTGATTGATCGGGAGAAGGAGAAACGTTTTGTTTGTTTGCTTGCTTGCTTGTATGTATCTATGTATATAATGTATTTGATTGTATGTTACTTGAAAGGAGGGAGTGGATGGCAAACCGTGAACTAAGCAGACAGGGTAAATCAGATGGACCTAGTTTGGGCTACAGTATTGTCCTTATGAGAGGAAGTTGACAAAAGTTGCACTGTACCAGTACCGGTACCAATCTGGTCAGAATGTCTCACTGAGCAATATCGCACCATAATATCTACCTGGTGCAGTACAAAATATTTGTCAGGGGGTGCCTGGAGAGTTGACCAACAGCTGAGTCTAATTAAAAATTGTGTTGGGTGACTCAAGCATAAATATAGACACTCTCATCAGGTTCAGTGAGTAGCGACTCAGTCTTGAAATCCAGTTGCGATGTTACTTCTACTGGTGAAACTAAAGTACAAGTGGCAGTGATAGTTCACATCATATGGGGTGCTGTAGAGGTGTGCTGTAACGTGCCCCAATACTGTACTCCCTAAGAACGTTTACAACCTGATCAGATAGGTGATGAGCGTTGACCAGGTTGGGGGACCTCTAGATACCAAAATTGTTATGAAGACAGGTGGCAAAAAGTACCGTACAATATACCATTCGACTCAGCGATTTCTGCTGATTCGAACAGTACCATATTATCCGCCTTTCAGTACAAAACTGTGTAGATGTTCACGCTTCCTCAAAAGGCTGACCATTAGCCTCACCCTTCGTAAACCCTTTACAGTAGACACATCAAAGAGAATCCAGGCATCTGACCGGACCCACTAATGAGGATGACCAATCCACCATTGGAGGTTGATAATTATCGTCTGTAATTATCCAGTCAAAAGCCGCAGAGTCGTCAGACCTGTCAACACTTCAAATGCCGTCAGAGACCGTTTCCAGAGTGAGACAGGCATGGTACCCCCACAAGAACACTCTTGGCAAATCAGCTGACGGGCGAATGTCTCTCCTCGCAGTCTTGGCTGAGGTCAGGAGGTGTAACGGGGGAGCAAATAGAGGAGTCTTGCAGTAGAGTACGTTTCCTAGAACAAAGGGAGGGTACTCTGATCTGGCTGCTTAGCTCCACACTAATCTGATCCTGTGAGATCAAGGTCGAAACAGCGTAACCAAAAGCTACGAACAGCTGGCCCCAAACACAGTGCACCGACTCTATGAGAAGACAAAGTCCTCCAAGAGCAGCCACCTAACACTAGACAAAGCCATCTCTCAAAACACATTCTTGCAAGCCTCATTGTAAAACATCTCCACATCTCCACCCCACTCCCCTCCACGTCATCGCAATCCCCTCTTTTATTCCCCGCGACAATGGGCATCGTTTCCGGGGAGTTGGTGTTTTTGAAATCTGCCAGGATTGTGGCTCTAGACCGGTCTAGCCCAGTAGCTGGAGCTAACGCAACGTTACTACTGTGCAGAGCAACAGACACAACATACCCCAGACTGTTTCGGCTGATTGGGTTAGTGTCGTAACGTCGGCAACTGGATGGGGTGCAACAAGTAACGGTCACGTGGCTGGTACTCTGGGCGTCAACAACCGCCCCAAGTCGACATGCCCCATTTATCCTGGCAGCATTCCGTCTCTACGTCTTCCACCTGTACGTTCAACCCTGGCTCGAGTAATCACAATTCCAATTCTCTCCTCCCTGCTTCACTCCTCCCAACCTCACCCTCTTTAGACGTGCACTATCACTCTCGTATCAGGTGCGGCTGAGTGTGGGGTTGAGTTTAACCAAACAATGGAGGAGTGAGACCAAAATTGACAACAGGGCTAAAACTAGACGAATTTTTTGGTCTGACTCAAAAGTCAGCCTTGACTCAACTACAGATAGCTACATCTCGGTCTCATGTTTCAGAATTGCCCTTTCCGAAACATCCATGTTTTCTGAGGCTACCCTTCAGAGCATGTCTAAATCGTTGCACTTCAGCTAGACCCTCTATTCCCCTTACGAACACCCTGTCAACCATCCCTCTCGATCGCTTGGCAGCCCAAGATCCGCTCATGCATGTTTCTTCTTGGCAGTCCGTAGATCCAGAAGGGTGTACTTAATGGCCAACACGTACTCTATGGCCTTTACCACCCCCCAATCTTCTCATGGACGACAAACACGAAATCATCCACCACGAAGGTGAAATCACGCCTTTTGAAACCCCCGAACGATTTCTCTCGGCAGAGGAAAAGTTCCCCCACATTGACAGAAAGAAACTGCTAAGGAAATGCGATCTCCATATCATTCCAATGCTGGCTGTACTTTACCTCATGTCGTTTCTAGACAGAGGTAATATCGGCAATGCACGAATCGAGGGAATCATCCAAGACCTTAATCTTACAGGAACCCAGTTCAATTGGTCAATCACCGTCTTCTTCTTCACTTATTGTGCTTTTGAAGTACCGTCCAACATGCTTCTCAAACATATCAGACCATCCATCTACCTGCCTACAATCATGCTCCTTTGGGGCATTGTCATGACTCTGATGGGTCTCGTCAAGAATTACGCCGGTCTGATCGCCTGTAGAGTTCTTCTCGGTGTTTTCGAAGCAGGTCTCTTTCCTGGAGTCACTTACTATCTCACCATGTGGTACTGTCGATCAGACATGCAATATCGACAAGCAATGTTCTTCACAGCCGCTGGACTCGCTGGAGCCTTCTCGGGACTACTGGCCTTTGGTATTGGCAAAATGAGAGGAACAGCAGGTCTCAACGGCTGGCAATGGATTTTCATTCTCGAAGGTATTGCTACAGTTTTAGCTGCTTTCTTCGCTTACTGGGCTCTGTATGACTTTCCCGAGACAGCCAAGTTTCTCACCCAGGATGAAAGAGAGTACCTACAATACTCGCTTGAATACGACGGATACGATAGAGACCTAGCTGCAAAGGGAGGAGTCTCAGCAGGTCAACCAGTTGGAAGAGACAATTCTAACGACAAAGAATTCATCTGGCAAGCCTTCAAGGACGTCCAATCCTGGTTAGGAGCTCTGGCTATGATTCTCATTGTTGTTCCGCTCTATTCTCTCTATTTCTTCACTCCTATCATTGTCAACAGTATGGGGCATAGTGTGGCCAAATCACAGCTTCTATCTGCTCCTCCAGCTTTAGTTGGAGCCATTGCAAATGTGATCCAAGCCTACTTTAGTGATAGAACAGGAAGACGATTCCCCTTCCTCATGGTCAACTTTTCATTGGGTCTGATTGGATACGCGCTGTGTATCGTCTATGGTGTGAAACGAATCTGGATCACCTATGCTGGCTGCTGTATTGTCAACCTGGGAATGCAACCATGTTTCATTTGTTTCATTTCGTGGATCTCAGTCAATGTTAGTGGTCCCTACAAACGAGCTATTGCTATGGCTATAGTTATTGGACTGGGTAACATGGGTGGAGCTATTGCTTCTAATGTTTACCGAGCACCCGATGCTCCTGCCTTCAAACAAGGACACACTATTGCCATGTCCATGGTTGCTGCTGGAATGTTCATTGTCATTATGATGTATCTTGGATACAGATATGTGAACAACAAGAAGGCCAAGAAGGTGTCAAGTGGAGACTATGATCATTTGACAGGTGCAGAGTTGGCCAAAATGGGAGATCGGTCGCCGTTCTTTGTTTATAGGACATGAACTCACGAGTGCGAAGCACGAGGGAGTTCGACTAGTTCGTGTTTTGTGGCACTATTAGTTAACTGATTGTTGTAATGAAGTAATAGCTAACAAATGCTTATAGCTTACTTAGAGAATAGATAGGGCCCGAAGCACGAGGGCGTTTGACTACTAGTAGTTCGTGTTTTGTAGTGCCATTAGTTAATCGATTGTTACAGTTATGTAATAGTTAGCGAGTGTTAATAAATTACTTAGATAATAGTTAAGGTTCCGATTGCTTCTGACCGGATCACCTACAAAGGACCAGTGACGGGCTGAATGTTGGAACTGGAAGTGTACTGAGCCTGAGCAATTCCAATAACAGAGTCCTCGAGATCATAGACCACATAGGCGTTTCGCAGGAAGGTGTCTCCAAACAGAATGTAGTACTCGGACTGGCTATCAGACTGGATACCAAACAGACAAACTCCGTTTCCGTCCTGCAGAATCAGGTTATCGCTGTTAGCGGCAATAGTCACTCCCTTGAAGTTGAACTCCACAGTCACATCAGTGTCACAGGGGATAGTGTAGAGTCCAGAGTCGTGATCAAGGCTTCCGAGGTTGAGCTGAGCCTTGAGACTCTGGAAGGCAGAGTCGGGAATATAAGTGTAAGAGGTTCCCGAATCAAGAGTAGCAACACCGGAGCCGGCGTACTGAATGCCATTGTAGGTGATACTCTCGTAGTTCAGATCCAGACTTCCAGAGTCAGCCATAGGCAGGTAGGTCAGAGAACCACTGAACTTATCGTAGTCAATTCCTCCGAGCAGAAGAGTACCTGTAGAAGCAGTGGTAGTGTCCAGGTAGAGAGAGTAGACGACTCTGTCAATGTATCCTGCGTTCTTGAGAGCAACTGGGAAGTTGGGGTACTCAGGAGCGCCCTGGAGAGACTCGTTGGGCTCCACAGAGATTCCAAGCACTCCGAGACCTCCTCCAGCAGCTTCAGCGCAGGCAAACTGGAAGTTCTCGAGATCAATGCTTCCAATAGACAGAGTGTCGGTGACCCAGTTACCCTGGGCGTTTCCAGAGACGTACTGGATGAAGTAGTCGTCGTTGAGGTAGGTGTAAGTGGAGGAATCAGCACCGTTGAACTGACCAGTGAAAGCACAGGCATTCTTGTTGCAGTCCTTGGTGTCGGTGACGTTGTAGACCCACAGATCGGAGGAGCCCGTGTCCAGAAGAACATTGAAGTTCTGGGCAGGAGTTCCAAGACTCAGAGCAATGGAGTAGAAACTCAGCTGGTTGGTGATAGTCTCAGGAGTCTGACGGGTCTGCAGGGACTGGAGATGCTGCTGGGCAACGGCGGAGTCCTTGTGATGCTTAGTGACGGGGAAGGTGACGACCTTGGAGTTGCTGGGAGCAGCCAGGCCCAGAGAGACGATAGAAGCTAGAAGAGTGATAGAGAATCGCATGTTGATGGAGTTGGTTCTAGGGACTGAGAGAGGTGTGCTGTAGGGGTTTATGTACCCGGTGGAATTGGCACGGCGCGTCCATACGGCTCACACGGCACGGCCATGGTGAGAACGTGCAGCTGATATCGCCAGACGCATCAAGGTTCAATATTTCAGCGCCGTTGCCAAGCACCAAGCGAAATGTTGTCGAAGGTAGAGTTTCATATAAGCCGCAAGAGATAGCCGTGAGGTGAAGATATTATTGGTGATGGAGAATCGGCAGGTTAACTGGAAGTCCCCCGAGGAGATTGACAGCTCGTCAGCCCGCAGCAATATCATTACCATGGCTCTAGGGCCACCCACTCGCTCATCCCTCAACCCATTGTGTTATCATGGCCAAAAAGTATATCCACCCTGATCGACTCACGCCGTTTCTCCAACTTAGTGGTTCACGTGCTATCGCCATACAAGGAGGTCCCTATCGCTCCACCCCTATCGGAGATTGCGGAACCCCGTTTTCTTTTGTGGCTGACATTCCAGTGATGTAGACACGCACGGCACTGCAATAGAGTGGAGATTCAGGTGGAGGACGTTTGAGGATGGCAATTGTTCTTTGTCGAGGTGATGCGCTGAAACAAACCGTTAAGCAGCCAAGAGAGTGGTGATCTCTAGCTGTTTTCACGTGTCCACTAAAGGTGGTAGTTATAGACACTTCACTAACTGCAGTAACAGTACGTTAGTTCTCAGTTGTCTAACACGCGAGATCTCAGTATCAAAGGACCCACCTAATAAACAACCCTCTATTACATTCCCACTTATACCCCAACATCCTCGGCCTCCGAAACAACACCAATTAGCTTCCAATGAGATCCACACTCCACTCAAACTCTCCCCGGAGTCCACGGCGCCAATGTCGGCAACAAACACCGACACTGAAGCTTTGGTCACGTGACCGCGACTTTTTAGGTTATCTCTGTGTTTATCACAATTACTGTCAAGGTTAGCACCCCCCACGAGACCCTTAACAAGAACCCCCCCACTTCTGGCTGACTAATACAGCATAGATATCGACAAAAAAACAGAAATAGGGTCCAAAAAAGACACTCCGCAACGGAGAATTGAACTCCGGTCCCCCGCGTGCTGAACAGATGTCCTGACAGGCGGAAATTCTAGCCACTAAACTATTGCGGATTTGGCGGTGAGTTCCGGGCTGCGTTGGACGCGGCGGAAGCGCGTTCAGATGACTAATGGGGTGGTTTAAATGGCAAAACGATATCACGTGACGAGTAGTATTGGTCTTTGTTATCCGTGGTTCAATTATAAGTCATACAATGTGTTCAGGGGGCACTATAACTGAAGCGGTACGAAAACTTCACGCCTATGTACTTACATGTGTAAATCTTATACTGACCATCAGCTGCATCACATAACCTCATATCCAAATGTCCTTATCTATATGTCAATGTTATGTATGGTAGGCACTGTCCAGTCCCTCCTATGTATGCCAATAAATGGAGGTGAAAAAGTACCAGAAGATAACAACCATAGCTAGTAGCACCACTCCAATGTCCTTGAAGAAAGCCTTTGTGACATGTCTGCTAAATCGGTTAAAAACAGTAGGTTTTGAAGAAACAGGCAAAATGTGCTCGTCCAGAGGATGGTATCGGAACTTCTGAGTAAGACCAGAAAGTCTAGCAGGGAAGTAATGGACCAGAGCAAGGAAGACCAGGGATGAAATGCCAAGAACAGCATAAGCGATAAAAGGTGCAAAGGGGTTGGGCATCAAACAAATGGTGGTCTTGTAAGATTGTCCATCTCCATTGGTGTTCAATGACAGAAGCTGGATACCAGGCTTGTTAATACCCATAGCCATGGAGATACTCTTGACAGTGTACTCGTGGGCCACCTGGTTCTTGCCGTTGAACACAAATGGATGGGTCACATGACAGGCATCATGGTCATCTCCAGAGTACACCAGCACTGGGTTAACAGCAGTAAGCAATCCATTGGTCACATCGGGTTCCAACTGTGTCTGGTATTGGTGACCCACAGTGTAACTGAGCTTGTGGCCCTTCTCTCGTTGTCTTCCACAATCACTGTTGGCCTCGTTTCTGTAAAAGGGAACATGGGTGAGCACAATAGCAGGTTTATCACGTGGTTGACTAGCCTTGAACTCGTCCACAAACTCCTTTGGTGGCTCGTAGATCCGCGAGTCGTTCTTGTTCTCCATGGAGATTGTGTCGATCTGCACAAACGTGTGGTTACCTCGATCGAATTCTCGTGACAGAGGTCCGAAATGCTTCTCGAACCGTTTCAAAGCATGAGGAACAATCTCGTTACCGTATCCAATGTCATGGTTACCCGGCAGAGACCAGACCACGTCTTGTCCCGGTTCTAAAGAAAAGATTCGGTTCCATCTGTCCAGCTCAGGATACCACTTGTCATCCTTCCATGCTCTTCCTCCATCAAACAGATCGCCCAAAAAGATGGTTGTATCGGGAACCAGGTTCTTCTGAATGTAGACCCAGTTTCGTCGCAGGTAGTTGTCGACCACAAACTCCGTGAGCCGCATCATACTGGCCGGTCTACCAGGATACGTGTGATCATCCACCAGCTGAGGGTCGGCTACTAGAGCCACCCTATAAGCCTTGCTGCTGACTCCATCTCCCCATTGCTCCCAACCCGACCAGTCACATTGTGAAACCTTGTATGACGGGTAAGCTCGCTCCATCACAAACGCCGTGAACCACCACAGAAAGATCAGTCCACCCATGTAGGCAAATTTGAATCGATTGCGGGGGGTTCCAGTCATGTAATGGAACAGCCGGGTGAGTCCTCCTTGTGGCGACCGTGGCGTAAATGTCGCCTCTGGCTCCTCTTCCGGTTTGTGGCCGCGATATTGCAGTTCTGGCATTTTTTTTAGAGTCGTGTGGTGTGAATGAAAGATGAGGTGTCTTTTGGTGATGGAGGTTTGACTTGCATGCAATGCACGATAGCCAGAGTTTATTTGGGATGTGGAGTGGGTGAAATGTGGAGGGGACGTGGTGTGGTCATATGACCAGTACCATTGGATTCCTTACATGATGGAGAGTTCAGCGGTGTAGATTATTTCTAGATCTGACCAAGATTGCACCCTCCATAGTCCGATCAAGGTATGCAGCAAATGTCAGAGAGGCGCAGGGGAAACAAAGAACGTGTTTTTACGTGTTCCTCGAGCATTGAAGTATAATGCGTCATTTTGGTGTGATCGCTAGCTATCTAAGAGTATATTATACCTTTCGAGAGTCTCAGACTGCACCCTGCGACCAGATAATCGCAATGATCGAAAAACTTCATTTGCTTAACCCACCAACTACAGGATTCTCTTTTGTTGAAAGTTAGTTCAAAGAGGCGGCTGAAATTTGCTCGTCTATAAATAGCTGCACATAAGCAGACGAAGAGGGTGGAATTACATGATCATGGCATATTGTGTTTCAAATGTTAGCTGGACACTTAACACCTCTTATGTGAGAACAGTGTATTACAAATACCGGTACTTGACATTGCTTGATTGCCCTGATCTCGTTACTGTAGCGCATGTTCTGAGTCAAATGAAGAAGGTCATAATTCCTGTCAATTCCTGTCAATTCTATCCGCAGAACATTGAGCTTTCGAAAATGCACTAATATCGCTACACTTAATTCACTGACAAAGATTCAGCCGCATCCGTCACATATTGGTCCTTTTCATTACACCTCCAAAACCACACCCCCAAGCGTGCGGCTCGGAAATTGAAAATCCAGGTCCACCTTAAATCGATGAAATCATGGAAATCACTTTAACACGAGATCCAGCACCCCAGCACCAACATAAATTTCACCACTCAAGCCGGCACCTTTCCACGATCACAATAATACCACTTTCACCTCCATTCGCCTTAGTCAGCAAAATGTCAGCCTCCAAATCCTCAACTGCAACAGCCAGAACTCTGATCCGATCACTCCTCTCTATCAACTCAACTTCACACATCTACACACTCTCCAGCAATGCTCAAACACACGAAAGGTTGCACGAAAACAATACACAGAGCATACAGCTCATCGGCAAACTCGTGGACAGTCTCGTCAACCATCACAGACAAGAAATCCGTGTTTGTGGGAAGGGCGATTCACATCTCCTCCGAATCAGACGCCAAGGAAAAACTGGAAGAGTTGTGGGCAGACAAGTCGATGAAAAAGGCTACCCATCAGATCTACGCATGGAAGAGCGGCTTGAACAGCGGATTCGACAACGGAGGAGAAGCTCCAGGAGGAAGCAAACTCATGGAACTGCTTAGTAAGCGAGACGACGGAGTTCTGGTTCTGGTCACAAGATGGTATGGAGGCGTTTCTATTGGAGGAGCCAGATTCAGACATATCGTCAGATGTGGCCAGGAGGCATTGACACAGCTCAAGTGAATGTTTAGCGCTTCATCTCAACTATTTATTGAATGTACATATGATATCAGGCGAGTCTGTGTCGTTACCTAGTTTCGGCCACCTACTATGGGTTCTTTCTGTGCACCACCACAACCCCCTCCACCATGTAATCGCGATACAACCCAGAAATGAGCACGCAAACGAGTACCCAGCTAGCCTCATCGCCTACGATACCCAACCGCACTGTTCCTGTTGATAGCTCCTCACTGACCTTGCCTGTGATGGACTCCATCCACCTCGACCCACCATACAAGGCTAACGTACAAACATCACACAGAGGATCATTAATCAATTGTAATTAGAAGAGAAGAAGACAACGAGAATCGGGGTTTAGTGTCAGAGACGAGAACACGGAGACAACTGACCAATCTGCTTCTTGAAAAGAATAGTCGCCATGACACCATGCTGAGATGTCACGATACCTGAGTTAATGTAGTAGTGTAGATTGGTCTGTCAGAGACAATACCATTCCAGTCGAACAAAGGCGATCAAGAAGCACAGGCTCTCCAGAGCATTGGGATGATGGCGAGCGCTGACGGTACCCCTTTGAAGGGACCTCATTGACAAGAGGGGCATGGTCACAGACAGAGGGGGGGAAGCAGGGATGTACTCACGGTGGTAGGGGGAGGGCGGCTGAAGTGGTGGGTCGAGCCGGGCTGTTGAAGAAGAAGAGAAGAGGAAGAAGGGGGTATGGGGCCTCTATATAGACAGCGGGGTCTACTTGTACAACTCATGCACTCTTTAATCAAGACAAGCTATCATAACAAATGGATGATGTGGAAGTGATTAAGGGTTGTCTGTGAAGAGCATGTGATCCTAGGAGCCCATTTGTGTGTCTGACTACCCCGACTACCTAATGCTGTAGGTTGTACTTACTGTTCTGGTTCCATGGTGTGAGATCTACAATCAACTTCCTCTCCTACTTGGCTTACCGTGAGGTACTTCTATTTACATGTTTTTTCCCTCCATAAATAATCATTAGACATTAGCTAGACTACCTCCGTTACAGACCCACCCAGTTCATAGTCTTCTCCACGTCAAACTCACGGGTGAGATGCTTACCAGCACTACTGGTTCCAACGTGAACATGGTGCTTACGGGCCTCACTGGTCCATTTGCTAATGTACTTATTCCAGAACGATGTGTCCTGGTCCACATCCATGTGAGCTTTACCTATTCTGGTTAAGAATCTGATCACCTTTTGTGGGAGTTTCCTGTTATTTGGGAGGAATCCAACTACTCCCCGCCTCCATTCTCTTGGCTCTCAATAGCTTCAAACTGCCCAAAACTCTCTGGGGGGGGTACGAAGTGATCACCACAACAGTACGCGTACCACTGACTACTACTGACTACCACCACACTACTCTCAATATGTACAAAGAATTAATTACTATTTATGGTTAGAAGTTTTAAAGAAGCAGAGCCACGAAAGGCAGCAGAGCAAGGCCAGAGACGGCGAGCTTGGCGCCGGAGTTGGCCTGGGGAATCTCGGGGTTAGGGCCGGGAGCCTGTGGCTTAATGGGGTTGACGGGAGTCTGGGGGGTCTCAGTCTCGGGCTGAACAGGAGCCTCGGGAACGGGTTGAACGGGCACCTGAGGGACCTCGGAAGACTCGGGGGTAACGGAAGTCTCGGGGGTGACAATCTCGGGCTGGCCGGGAGTAGTGGGCTGCTCAGGAGTGGGCTGCTCGGGAGTGACGGGCTGCTCGGGAGTAGGCTGTTCGGGGGTGGGCTCGATAGGAGACTCGGGGTTGACAGGAGACTCGGGGTTAACAGGAGCCTCGGGGCTAACAGGAGCCTCAGGGTTAACGGGAACCTGGGGAACGACAGACTGAACGGGTCGAGTAGCGACAGGAACAGTGGGCACAATGGTCTCCTGGATGATGGGCTGAGTAACAGGCTTGGAAACGGGAGCCTCGGGAATAGGAGTGACCTTGGAAGCGGGAACCTCGGGAACCTCGGGAACAGGGACACCAGGAGTAGACTCGGGGACCTCAACAGTGACAGTCTCGGTCTCAACGTCAACAACGGGGGTCTCGAGAGTCAGAGTAATAGTCTTGTTCTCGATCACGGTGGTGAAAGTCTGAGTGGGCTCGGTGGGAGTGACAGTCACAGGAATAGTGGTGCACTCGGTCTCGTCGCAGACAGTCTCGGTGAGAGTGATGGGCTTGGTCACAACCACGGTCTTGGTGGTCACCTCGGGGGTGGGGGTGGCAGTCTCAAAGTCCTCGTCGCAGACAGTGATGGTCACAGTCTTCTCGTCGACAACGGTGACGATCTCAGTGGTGGAGAGAACGGGGGGAGCAGTGAGAGTGACGGGAATGGTGGTGCAGGCCTCCTCCTCGCAGACAGTGATGGTCTTGGTGATGGTGGCGGGGACAGTGACGGTGGAGGTGACAACAGGAGCGACAGTGCAAATGTCCTTGGTGACAGTGGCGGGGGTACCAGAGAGAGTCACAATGGCAGTCTCGAGACAAGGGTCGGCAGTGGTCTGGCAAACGTCCTTGGTGAGAGTGGCGGGTGTTCCGGAAACGGTGACAACTTCGGTCTCAATGCAGGGGTCCTCAGTCTTGCAAATGTCGTTGGTGACAATGGTGGTGGAACCGGAGACGGAGGCAGTGACGGTCTCGAGACAAGGGTCAACAGGAGCAGAGGTGGTGCAGATGTTGTTGGTCACAGTGGTAGGAGTACCAGACACGGAGGCGACGACAGTCTCGAGGCAAGGGTCAGGAGAGGTGGTGGGAGCGGGAGTGGAGCA
>ULGS01000006.1:589487-745140 GCA_900519055.1 Yarrowia galli | reverse complement strand
CTCAGTCTCGAGACAAGGATCGGAAACGGACACGGTGGTGACACAAATGTTGTCGGTGACGGTGGACTCGATTCCGGACACGGTGACGGTGGCAATCTCGAGGCAAGGGTCGGTCATGGTGGAGGAGCAGATGTCCTTGGACACGGTGACGGGGGTACCGGAGATGGTCACGGTGGAGGTCTCCATGCAGGGATCCTCGGGTGTGGAAGAGGTGGCACAGATGTCGTTGGTAACGGTGGTAGGAGTGCCAGAGACAGTCACGACCTCGGTCTCAATGCAAGGGTCGGAGGAGGTGGGAGTGGGAGTGACACAGATATCGTTAGTGACAGTAGTGGGGGTTCCGGACACGGTCACAACCTCAGTCTCGACACAAGGGTCAGTAGTGGCGGGTGCAGAGGTGATGGGAGCAGAAGAAGTCTCACAAACATCAGAAGTCACGACAGTAGGAGTGCCGGAGACAACGGTGGACTCAACAACAATGCAAGGGTCGGAAGACACGACGGGCACGACAGGAGCAGAAGTGAAACAGACATCGGTGACGGTGGTGGACTCAACTCCCGACTCGGTCACAGTGATGGTCTCTAGACAAGGATCAACGGGCTCAGTAGAAGTGCAAACATCATAAGTGGACAGTTCGGTGGTTCCATCGGAGGTGATTGTGGCTGTGAAGAGACAAGGGTCTGTAGATGAGGGGGTGGGAGAGGGAGTGGGAGTGGGAGAAGGAGAAGCTGGGGTTAGTAATTGTTTAGTTGGGAGTGTTTGTGTTTGGTGTGTGCAGTTGGGAGGTGGTGTTGTGTTGGGAGGAGTTTGAAGGGGACGAAGGTTAATACTTACTAGACGACTCAACTGAGGTAATGGGCTCAGAGGAGGAGGCAGGTGCGGAAGAGCTGGGCTCGATAGAGGAGCTGGGCTCAACGGAGGTGGAGGGTTCGACTGAAGAAGTGGGCTCAGAAGAAGACTCGGGGATGCTGGAAGAGGGCTCAACGGAAGAAGAAGGCTCAACAGTGGAAGAGGGCTCAGAAGACGAAGGCTCAGAAGACGAAGGCTCAACTGAAGACTCAGGAATGCTAGAAGACTCAGGAATGCTGGACGACTCAGGAGCACTGGAAGACTCGGGAATGCTAGAGGACTCGACAGTGCTAGAAATGGGCTCACTGGAGAACACAGAGATGGTCACAGGGGCAGAAGAAGTCTCGGGAACAGTGGTGGTGTTGAAGAAGAAGAAGGTGGTGGGTTCAACGGTTGAGGAGGGCTCGGTGGTGGACTCAGGAGTGGGCTCAGGAGTGCTAGTGGTCTCAGGCACAGAAGAGGACTCAGGAACGGAAGAGGTAGTCTCAGGCACAGAGGAAGTCTCGGGAGCGGAAGAGGACTCGGGGATAGAAGAGGACTCCTCAGTAGACTCAGGAGCGGAAGAAGTCTCGGGAACGCTAGATGAGGGCTCAGCAGTGGTCACAGGAGCAGAGCTGGACTCAGGAGTGGAAGAGGTAGACTCAACAGTGGAAGAGGGCTCGGAAGAGGACTCGGTGGTGGAAGTGACGGGAGCAGAGGTGGACTCAGGAGTGCTGGAAACACCAGTGGTGGATCGGTAAGGAGGAGGGGGCACAGAAGATCGTCGACCTTCTCCGTCTCCGTTTCCTCCAGCATCCAAATCCCAATCACCGTCGGGAGACTCCCAAGGAGCTCCTCCAGTGTTGTGGCCGGTTCGGAAGTATCCGTTGTTGATGGGCTCTCCGCTCTCTCCGGATCCAGAACCGTCCCACTCAGATCCAGTGCCCTCAGGAAGATGGCCCCAGCCCTGCTCCCACAGAACCCAGTCCATGTCGTTGGTGTACACGTCCTGTCGGTACATGATGTCGGAGTAGAAGATGATCTGGACGGTAATGTCGTCCTGGGGGATGTTGCTGACGAACAGAGTGAATCCATAGTTGTCAAAGTCGGCGAGCTGGATGTAAGGGTAAACGTCGTCAATCTTCTCAACGGATTCGTAATCCCAGGTGGGAGTCAGGCCCTTGAAGAACTGAAGAGACATGTCCTGGAGAAGAGCATCGGGAGATCCATAGTAAGAGCCGTCGTCATGAAGCTTGTCAACAACCTTCATTCGATCATAAGGAGAGGCAGGAAGCTGGATGGTCCACTTGATTCGGTTACCTTCACGCTGGGCAAACTTGTAAGCCCCAGAAGTCTCAACAGCAGCCTTGACATAAATGGTATCGGAGAAAGAGCCACTATCGGTAGTAGTGGTGATGGTGACGGGTCCGGGACCTCGGACCTGGGACGAAGAGAGAGTGGCCTGCATGAAAAAGTCGCCGGTGATCTGGTAGTTTTTGTCTTCCACGTATCCGGTGTATGTGGCTGTGAACTTGTGGCCCTCGTTGGCAATTCGCATAATGTCGTTGCCGCTGGGATCCTTCACCATGAAGTCATAGTTGCCGGCTTCCAGATTGAGCTGGTTGTCGACGTCAAAGGTGAAGTAATCGCCAGGAGCAACACCATCTTGATCGGGTGATAGGGCAAAGGTGTAATCCAGCTCCCACTTGGAGCCGGAGAAGCCCTCCTTGTTGGTGACGTCATTGGCCTGACCGACGGCAAACGACGTGATAGGAGAAGCCACCTGTTTGGCCGCTACCACCGAAAGCAGAAACGCTAGAGTGATCTTCATTGTGTGAATGGAGGCTGAAGATGTGAGATGATACTGATGGGTGATGGATATTTTCAGGGGGTCGATGGGGGAGTATTTATGTCAACCTGAAGATGGCCCTAGGGCGGACATCTTGCAAAACAACAGAGCAAAGGTGGTCTCGTCTTGGACAAAGGACATTGGGCCCTACAGCGCCGAGCTGTATCTTGTGACAAAGAATGTGCGCACGGGAGAAAGAGAAAGTGGCGCATGGAAGCCTGTGCGTCATTGCCAATGACAAGTTTTGGCCTGTTTCAGCGTCTTAGGCGGTACCGTACGATTGTGTCTTTGCGGCGGCTTTCTCTCGGCTTTTTCACAGCGACACGAATGATTTCACTGATTGCTCCAACCTCATTGACCTTGCCATCTTGGCCCATATTCTCATCTGCCTACCCCTGAATCATTCCCCACCTTTTTAATTCCGCGGACTCTTGTTTCTCTCTTGCCTATCTAATAACTCTCACGTCAACCCTACCCCTTCGCCGTATCCCAGCTCTGCATAGGCAATGCACTCCCTGCGCTCTCCAGCCTGTGGAGATGCACGTCCAGAGCGCACCAGCGTCGCGAGTCTTGGTTTTGTGATATGCGTATGGCCACTGGTGAATGGTCAGGTTTTAGCGAGTAGCCGAAGCGGGTGATTTGGATCTCTTCAAACAGGTTTTGAAGTGTTCTCTGTGAAAGAGTATCACGTGATCAGGAAGTCTAGCTGGCCCCCTCTGTCTCATCTCTGACCAAATTAAACAACCTCCCTCTCTTCCAAAGAGTAATCAAAACTGTTGACTTTTCGCTCTGTCCAATAAAGCTCCTTGTGCGTATTCTCTCGACGGAGGCTCGGCGTATTATTATTCATGTCTTCGGTGGAGTTTGCATGGTGCAGAAGGTTGAACTTTAGGGAGGAGGGGGGGTAGGGTTAAAACGTTGAATATGGTAGATGTAGACTTGTAAGTTGGGGGATCAACTATTTGGACTCTTTACAATACAGCCAGCTTTTCCCCCATTCGTTTCCGACCACATACGACGTTCTAGAGACTGCCCATTTCTCTACCCAAATAACATTCAACGCAGTCGGAGACTTGTGCATAAACAATGGACGGCGTTGTTAGACAAGGAAAGCTAGACTGTGCAAATACGTGAATACGACCAGTACAAACGGTGGTGCAAAAAATACCATGACGAAATGTGCTCGCCCGTGGCCAGGGTGCAGCTTTATTGATAATTATTCTGCTCGATCTGAGACATTGGCTGAGACATTGGCTGATGTGAGAGTGGGGAGATGGTAGGTAGTATATTGGACGTAGGAAGGAACTAGTTTAAGGATTGTCAGACTCTTCTGATTTTCTCAATGGCATGCTTCTGTGGCTGTTCTGCTGCTTACAAACTCACCAGACCAATACCCTTCGTCCTGCACCAAAGAAAGAAGATAGACCGAGCCGTGGCTAATGGAGGTGTACTGTACTTTTACTGTACGTTGACTGTGGTACATCTGGTACTGGATATTATGCCGAGAGCGAAACCGACACCTGAAACACTTGTACAGAATTAATGTCGCCAGCGTGGAGTGCTTTCAGGGGTACAATGGTATATATAGAGACATGGTGTTCCCTTTAGGCTATAACCATGTTCACCAACCTGATATCCTTGAAGCTCGAATCTCCCACCACCCAAAAGCCGACACTTGACCATTCTCCCTTTTTCCATTACACCGCATGGCAGTCAGGAATTTCCCAAATGGGACGGCCACAGCTGACTGACTTTGTGGTTACCCAGAGTGAGTGAGCTGGACCTCAGAGTCGATTGGAGGAAAGGCATCAAATGAGCCAGTAACACTAAAGATGGCCTTACCGTGATTTTACCGTGATTTCAAAGGTACCCTGTGATACCACCATTCTCAACCACCACCCTGATTTCGGCTATCTCGATCTATCTCTCTCTCTCCCAATAATTAATTACCACCATCTCCCCCAGTCATCAAGATACCCCTATTCTTCCCCTCCCCATCATCTACCCCTCTTACTAAGCCCCTGCAGAAAAACGTCGCCGAACCTGAAACGACATAATACGCCATTCTGCAGCACAGCTGTAGACTATCGGTGACAAGCCAAGTCGTAGCTACAGGTAGGGCTATTCTGTGGCATGCTACACGTTCTAGTATCATCTGCGTATACGCGTCCATGTCTCCCAACCCTACCTAAAAATGTTACCAGGTGTGCTCGTATTGCACACTTCAAGGGCAACTTCGATCGGACCTTTTCTCTCTTCTCTCCGACCTACCCCTCTATACGCCCTCGCCTCTAGCCGAGCAGAATTAAAACAGCTATTCTTGGCGACCTACCGGTTTCTTGGCACAAACGGCAAAAACCAATAATGTGCATGGGAGAAGTATCAACTTCCATCCCCACCTAAAGGGGCTATTTCGCCGTGAATAGGGGTAGTTGGATTGTCGTCACGTGACCAGCCTAGAATGGGTGCGAGTGTACTGTATTGTACTGTTAGCAGTAGTTTGCTAACCACTCCAACTAAAGCTAAGTAATACCTTATCTAAATCAAACTATATAGTTGGTGGGCCTATAGACCAAGCTAGTACATTGTCTGGCACCGGATAAATCGGTGAAAAGACGTTGGGCCGACGCTAAACATGCAACCCACCAGAATAGGGCTCCACAATCCAAGACACCTCGTCTTTTACTGCGTTTTACTGCGTCTTTCACGCACTCTGAACAATAGCCCCTCCTCCGGCCCATTGTTATGCGTCCATTGTCTGCCTCGGAAATTTTGCTCCAATTAGTCAAAGTCGGAGGTTTCGGAGGTGGCCCCACAAGAAGTTGTTTTTTTTTGTGGCAGCGTGATTTTGGTGGCAAAGCTATTTCTGTCACGTGACCTACACCGAATAGCCGCCTCTATCTGTCTCTGATCACGTGACCTGCTAAGTATTGTGTTAGTGTATTTCCACTTTATAACTCCTAAAGCCGACGGACCCTGAAAATCTCAGATTTAGAGTTTGAACTTTGGAAACCTCGGCCGAAGTTGAGCCGCATAGTGGAAGAACTAGTGAGAGTGGTCTCCGATACCGCCTCAGCACCTCGAATACGCTGCATTTTCCTATTTCCAGCCTTTTCCCCTTTAATACAGATGCACGGCCCTGCATGGCTGCGAGGACATGGTTTGGAAAACAATAGAGCTAAAGAGCGGCTGCAAAACGGCGGGAACAATAGAATACGGAGGACAAACAAGCTAGGTGAGGTTTGGGTCGGCTGCACATGTCCAGGAGAAGATTGTGGCATGCTGTGGTGGCAGGAAGGGTCGTTCGTATTATGTATAGATGAGCAGTTATTCTAGAAGCTTGGTGGGGGTGGAGAGGTGTTGTAAACTGAGCCTCGGATCGAAGGAGACTGGCAGGAAGAGTTTTAAAGAGCTAACCGAGTCTGTAGTAGAGCTTCTGTGTTGTATGTACATCGCTTAGCTCACTGGATTGGTCCGTAGAGTGGTCCGATATCATAGCCGCTTGATAAGTATAGATCAGAAACTATAGAGGGTATAGTTTGGCAAGAAGGGACTCGATTGTTGGCCAAGTAGTATTGGTTGCTTTCAAATGTGTTACTGGAAGGGCTTTGTAACCTCTGGATGTCTTTACATGTCTGTATAGTCTATAATACTCGTGAGTTATGCTGCAATGGTGATGAAGAGACATGAGAGTGGAACTCATACCAAAGGCGCTCCAAGAGGCTCTGAACTTTGTAGTAGTACTTCTAGTGGTCCGATGAGCTGTTCACCAAGGTCCTTAAGTTCTCCCGTTCCCATCTACAAAAATTATACCCTTCTTGAGACAACGCACGGCTGTACCTACATTGGAGAGAAAGTCTCAGCATAGAAGTCGTCTTGAGCATTTAAGCAGGTTTATAGTGGCTACATGATCACATGGCAGGTGTGCGTACCAGCCTGGTTATTCTGCCAAGCTGAGAGTGTGGTCTGGAGATGTTCATAGGGAGGTTGGTGGTGCAATTGGGACTGTACCACACAGAACTATGAGAAGAGCTAGAGACAGAACAACTTTAGGAACTTGAAGACATCACATTGCTCAGGTCATAGGGAGAGTTTCATCACCTCTTGCACCCATCTCTTCTCCTATTATCATGTCCAATGCACATTCTGCATAGTGCAGCTTGTTGAGGGACGTGAGAGTATTCTATCTCCGCGGTAAGAGCAATGATTGGCTAGGGGAGTTGTTTATTGTACTCGTGAAGGCATGTAGTATAATTATATCGACTGTTGAGCATTCTAGGTCTTTTCATCATCGTGTTCTGTTCTTTGTTGTGCTCTGTTCCATTTATGGCTCTATGTTTGCCAGTGTTCTGACGTGTCAGAAAAGTTGGTCGAAGGCTGGTGACTTGTGTCACATTGGGATATCATGATCGGGAAGCCAAAGGTGTAGTTGTTCAGCTTCCGAGTGAGCTCAATTTGTGTCTGGGGGTGAAACTTCTTGCTCTACAGGTTAGTACACTGAGATGTCAAAAAATTGTGTGGGATGAAGCTCTGAAAACAACATATTTGGGCAGAACGATCTTCAATTGCCAGCTGCCACTACTTCTATAGCTGCTACCTCTTTGGAACGCTGAACTAGGTACTCCCAGTTATGATCTCTCACTAACACACTTTTGAGGCTTGCTTAAATCGACAGCTCACATTACAGTAGCTAATGTTATTGCCACAAAACACCAACCCACATTAATGTTATTGCCACTGGCTCAAATCTGAAGATCAAATCCTGAAGACTCAGAAAAAGTTGCTCTCTATACCGCCCCTACAACTTTTCCCACAGTATATCGTAACATCGGAGAACCCCAACCAGACCCTTACATTCCTACATTCCTATAGTCGATTGCCGTTGCAGTGATACAGGACACGGCTCTAGTTTGTCACCTGTCCGTCCGAAAGGGCCGTTTCTTCTTGTTTTTCCCAAAAATTGACGGTCACCAGTCGCCATGAAAATTTTGCATGTCGGCGTTAGCGAGCAACTCAGAGAAGGGGTAGGGAGAACCCAGAGTGGTTAGGTAGGGTCCAGAGATGCGGTTGAAGCTCTCCATGGTCTTCAAATCGGTTCAGTAACTGTTGACTATCAACATGTGTCGAATCTGAGCACTGCTATCTTCTGTAGATCCTTCTTTGTAATGATTCGTATTCTTTTACATACCCTCCTGTCACCCTAACCTATACAATGCCAGCCAAGACTAACCTCTTTCGATTGAGCCGCATTCTCTCTGACGAGCTCTAGACTCAACCAAGTCGACCTTTCCGACCTCGGCTGATTCTCTCTTTGCTTCTTTCTCGTATTCGAGTCGACTTTTTGAGAGTTCAATACTTGTACAAGTATACAGGAGACACTCTCGGAGCACACCCTCGGAGCACACTCTCGGAACACTGAACCACTTTTCGATTCTCAGAATTCTTCCATGCACGACTCTGTACCAATGCCAAACACTGCTAAACTATTCTCACTTCTCTCCTGTCCTCCGATGCCCATCTTCTGCTTCTGTGTCCCCTACCAATATGTACAAGACCTGCTGGTCACCCTTCCACATCGCACTTCGCAGTTAACGCAGTTAACGCGTGAAAAGCGCATAGAACGCAGACTGGAGGAAATACCGCAGCCGTGACTAATATCTTCCGCTATTTCCACTCGGCCCGGATCATCCTTTGCATGAGACATGTCTGGGTTGGTAAGCGGAGGAAATGCAAAGTAGACCGAAATGCGGCAAAAGTGGTACAAAAATGATTGCAGAGGGAAGCTGCTTTTAGTGAAACTACTCTCATAATGGTGTCATCGCTACATCTCGAAAAAAACTCCCTTTTCTGTTCACTCAAATTTAGACTATAAGCAATTTCCGAGCCGCACGCCTAGGGGTGGTGTTTTAGGCCCTTTAGAAAACAGGTTTGGAGCTTTGTAAGAGGTCTAACTTCTGACAGCAGGTTGAGTGAGTTCTTTTAAAGTCACGTGACATCTTTCAGAGTCTTGTGGTAAATACAGCGAGAGACAGAGCCGCTTCTTTCAGCTAGTAGTCTCTTGTTGAGATAATAGAGTACGTGGTGTATGTCTTAAGCAGTGGGTGAAAGATTGTTAACTTGTCACTTAGACCTCAGCTTAACCCCAACTAAACACATGTACCCATGGAACACAAAGCAGAGAGGGGTAAAGCGAAACAAGAGCCCATAAAAGCCCACACCGAATCAGATCGTCACGTGATCTTCACATCCCAAGTCACGTGCTCATTGCTGAACTTGTACTTGTACTTCGAGAGTGAAGCTCAATGATGACTACAAATACCAGTAGGTGCAAGTACATGTAATCCAACTGTGATGACTGGGGTTGTATCACGTGATCACAATGGGGTGAAGCAAAGAGACCCATTGGAGACTGTGTCATTGACAAAAATCAACCTCTGAACTCGCCTGAAATCTTGCACCTCGATCCCCTTGTCTATATCACTCCAGTTTTGGTATTATAAACTGTGCTCAGCAATGAACCCAAACAGTGCAACCAACTCACCCGGAATTGCGTCTGGCACAAATTGAAAGGCCCCACCAGTCTCAACAGCCCACTCTGAGTACTTGTAGAATGCACTTTTCAGATCATCCATACCTTTTCTCTAGCCTGCTATAGAGGCACCCACCTTTTCTTACCTGTAAACCAGCAATCAGAAGTCATAAGTTGGCCATTAGGAAAGATGTAGACGGGAGGACTGTACTGACGAATAGCTCTGATCTCCAGCTCGTATCTGGTACAGTTCCAGTTCTGTCTGTACCCCGTAGCACTTTTTTGACAGCTACTCCTCCTTCACCCTCTCCATCCAACATAACACCGTAGAACACCCAATTCCCATCAGATCCCACCCGTCTTTCTACGCCCACTTCTTCCACTCCCAAATACTCTACCGTCCAACTTCCAGACCCCCTCCATTTCTCCCCACCACTCTATACCCCTCCCCCCCCCTCTCTCACATAATCATAACATCTATCATCTATACAAACTAATCTGTATCTCTCTCCTTCCCCTTTCTGTCTATGTACAAGTACCTCTTCTAACATCTTCCGCAACCTCCTCCTTTGTGGGTTCTCCAATCTCTTTACCGACCTGTTTGAAATGCTGTTTCTGGTACAACATTGCTTCATCGGCTCCATGGACGAGAGACCGGTTGTCCACGCCCACCACCTTGGCCACCCAGATCTCGTGATCATGAACACGCATCACCTGATGTTTCTGGCAGTACAGGATCGCCATGGAGTCCAGAATGACAGGGAGGTTGTGGAAGTGCTCAGACTTGGTGAAAATGTCCAATTCGGCCGCAAACGGGTTCACGTTGTTGCCGTAGGCTCCGGAGAAGAACCGGCAAGCCCGGACAGAGTCCTTGTTGCCCGGCAACATGTTTAGAGCAAACACTTCTCGACCATGAAGAACCTCAGAAGTTCTAGAGGGAACCTGGAGATTGAAACAGACTAGAGGTTCAGGTTTCAGAGACAATGACGTCACCGACGAAAGAGTCAACCCTCGAGGCTCATGTCCCTCGGAGTTGCCGTTAGTAGTGAGGATCATCACTGGTTGCGAATGTAAACCCATCACGGCTCTGTAGGTTGCTGTGACGTCATTGGTGTTGTTGTTGTTGTTGCTGTTAGAAGGGGTCACGTGAGCCGCCTGCGCCGCATTGCTGTTGAATCGCACGCACGTGACTCTTGCTGAAATCGGGAACCGTCGCAATGGCGCTCGTAATGCTCGGCAAATCATTTCTCACTGTCGATGTTCAAGCGGGGTTTAGCAGGTTGACTTTTAGCTCACATAAAATTTCATGCATGCAACGTCGGAGGGGAGGGAGGTGGATCTCGTGATCCAGGAAGGTATCAAGATTCTGAGAACGCAAATCGATTTTGCGTAGTTCAATTGCCCAGCTGATGGATTTTAACGCTTCTACCTCCACTCTGACCTAACAAACAAATGTTCGCCCAAAATGCGATAACTAATCAGTGCATGAACTTAAGGTTTCACAACTAAACGATCAGCCTCAATTTTGGGGTCATCAGAATATTAAAAGAGAGAGCTGTTGGTGCGGAATAAAATAATGACGCATTACAGCTAGCATCTTTTGCAATTGCACAGGCTACACCTGCCTTTTTGTTTTTTCCCCGGTCCAATTACGTAATCATAGCTTAATCCTGTAATACTCCCAATTTCAACGCCACGTGACTGAAAATGGTGTAGTCTATTTCTGCGGGTGTTCAGCATTCTTTTGGTACCAATCACGGAATGGTTATAAGGGTATTTCGATGTTTTGGGCTGGAAACTGAAAATCTACCAGCGCGATATATCACAGTCCTCCAGAAATAAATGCTGTTCATTATAGGGCCTCTTATGTCTTCTATACTGACAACCACGGACTCTTCACTGCGTTCAGAGTCCTGAAACTCTAACCTGAAAAATCAACCTCTCCTCCACACGACCATGAATCGAATAACGGCCAGACAGGGCATTTCTGCGTCGCGAAAGCAAGGAGGCGCGCAGAGCGAGGCCGTGATAGCCGCGCGGCAAAACAAGCGGCGCGAAATGGACTATTTGGCGGAACTGCGACAGGTTATGAGTCGCCAACATCAGGGGCCCTCAGCTGCTGATTGTGTTCGAGTCAGTCAGGGCAAAAAGAAGCGAGAAGCAGATCGGTTCCGTGCTGACAATTCTGTGGTGGGGTACCGGGTTCCTGCCAAGTCACGTGACTATCAGAGCAGTATTGATGAAGTTATGAGTGGTTTGGCTACTCGGCTTGATTCGACTCGAAGTGCCAAACATTTGGCCTTTATGAGTCGTCCAGAGGCTCCAGCTGTTGGCAGTTCAGATTATGAGGCGTTTGAAGCGACCCGCAACAACTTTTATGCTCGTATGCTTGCTACTCCGCCTAGAAAGGGTATTTTGACTGATGTTGTGATACCCCGAGGAATGTTGGATCAGTTTGCTTCAGTAAAAAGTGACTCTGAAGTTGATTCTAATGGCCGACCGGCTGTAGCTCACGTGACTCCTTTGATTGACGGCAAGCCCGTGGTTCCCAAGGAGTTGGCTGCAGAATCTGATCTCGTGATATCTTCCAAGTTTTACCAACAGACTGGATTGATGAGATTTCAGGCTGGGTTTGGAATGGACGAGCGGCGACTTCAGGGCACGTCTGTTCGAGTCATGCAGCAGCAGGGCCGACATCGTGTTTTTGACAAGGAGTCTTTATTGGAGATTGCTTTGATCGAGAGAAAAAAGCTGGTGGAAACAGTGCAAGAGGTGTTAAAGGGAGGGTATAAGGATATGGCGGTTGGGGAAGATGTTCAGAAGGACTCTGTGGTTCTAGATTTCAGCTCGGAGTCGTTTGAACCGTTTCGGTACATTGATGGACAAGTTAGAGCCATCCATTTCTCTACTTGTGGTATGAGTAGTTCAGAGTTTGGTCTGGCCGGAAATGTGGCTGTTCCCATGACTCCAAAGATCACAGAGCTCATGTGGGTGCTCTACAGACACTCTCTTCGTGTCAAAGGAGCCGGTGAGCTTGATCCTATCGCTTTTAAGAGGATTCAGGAGCGAAAACAGGCGATTATCGATTTCAATAATGGCAAGTCGACCAAGAATGTGATTAATGAAAGGATGTTTGATGCTGGTGAAGAGAAGTCGCTGGAGGAGGAGATCATTACTGATATCGCCATGCTTGATCGGAAGCCCAAGGGGGTTAACAGAGAGAACAGCAGAGACTCTAGAGACAACAGAGACTCTAGAGACAACAACAGAAGCAACAACAGAGGCAACAACAGAGACTCCAGAGGAGATGGAAAAGGCGGAAGAGGGTCTAGGGATAGTGGTAGAGGTCAGAATGGGTCCAACAGAGATTCTAGGGACAACAGAGACTCTAACAGAGACAGAGACTCGAACCGAGGTTCCAGAGACTCTCTCAGAGACAACAGAGACAGAGACTCTAGAAACACCCGTAACACCAACAGGGACATTGAAAAGGACCCCAAGAAGGACACAAGAGTGGAAGATGAGTTCCTGTCTATTGAGGATCTTGAGGAACCAACCAGAAAGTCTAAGAACACTGGAAACAATACCAAGGTGAACAAAAGAGGCAACAACGACAGGAACGATAGAAACGACAGAAACAACAGAAAATCCGAGAACGACAAACCAGCTTCTTCTGGAGTCGTCGATGACACATTCCTGGATATGGATTATCTGATGGAAGAAAAGCCCAAGAAACGAAGCGGAGGACAAAAGTCTTATAAGAAGAAGGGCAAGAGGTATTAAGTAGATGAGGGAGATGGAGATGGAGGATTTGCATCATTGTACATAGTTTTACTGAATTGAGTCATAATGGAGAGAATGATTGAGTGGTCGTATGTGAGTTTGGGGGACAGGGCGATTTTCATGAATGTGGAAAAATTCCCGTAATTTTGACCCAGCCCAGAGACACGTCCCAAATTTTAGGCTTATTGGAGTGTACTTGGAAGCACTTGATACCCCTTAATTAAAGTTGTTAAGCTTGCAGGGGAGCTCATCAAGTTTGTTAATAATTGAAACTCTCTCACTTAGTGTAGTCCAACTGAATGGACCACTACCTATATTTAGGACTACATGTCTTTCGGAGAGAGCTGATACAGAGCTCAAGACACGACAAATAATCCAATTCTACCTCGAATACGATTACATTACAGCTAGCTGAATCCATATGAAGTCTAGACTCTGTGTCACTTTGTCAGGGTATCTTTAGTCTCTGACCTCATCTGAGTTGAGATGTGGCAAAGGACACTCTTTGACAGTACCAAGTCAATCCTGCGCTTCTCAATTCCAACCCAGAGCTGCGGCTGTTGGGTAACCGGCTGTCCGAATCACAGTTAACTGCCACTCCATCCGATTAGCTCTAACAGTCGCTTCGCTCCTGCTAGAGCAACTCCACCTTCTCCCCCAACCCCACCACCAACTGCATAATCACTCTAAAATTCTCCTCCAAAGCCGCAATTCTCTTTCTGTTCTCCTTTTGAATCTGTTCAATCTGGATTTCCAATTTCCGCTTCTCCGCCCGTGCCTCGTCGATCTGCCGTCTCACGTCCTCCAGACAGCTGGCTTCGTTGATTTCCGGTTCTGGTGTGTTTGCAATAATTGTGGTCATTGGTGTTACTTGTAACATGTCACTTTGAGAAGGAGAGCCCGGGGGACAGGTCATATATATACCCAGCAGAGGACGCAGAAGTAAAGACACAAAAGGGACATGACGTTGGTAGTGTGGTGGAGGAGGAGTAGTTAGCAGCTCTTACCAGTGTAAATGTATGGACATGTTCTTGAGCTGTACTTGAGCCATATCTCATATCTTAGCTCTCTCTAAATCAGTTGAAGGTCGTATACCACTCTAAGTAGTTCAATGGAAGGTTGTCTATCACCTTTCAATACGTTCAAAGACCACAATCTACTGAGACAACACATGGTAAAACCCACACCATTCAATTCAGCGTCTGTTTCCAGCTCTAATAGTACTATAACACCGACCCCTCTCAGTACAAATATTCGCAGTTATACCCGCTTTTCCGCTCCAGAAAATGTTCAACGAAAAACCCAAGTGAGAGTATAGTCAGTTGGGAAAATTGACAGCCCAGTCCCAGTAACGAAAAGCGTGTCTATCTCAGTATATTTGTACTGAGAAGAGTCAATATTATTACGTCATTCGGATCAGCAGAGTAAGGGGAGTAACACGGTACAGTAATATCAGCTTCTCTCAATACAAATATGTTGCGCTAGAGACACCTCTTTGCTCTGGTTTTTGATCAACAAACTCCCAACTGATTGTACAGTGGGACCATCACCAGTCTCAGAGTGGAAAGGTGTCTCTAGCTCAACGTTTTTGTGTGGGAACAAGGGGATGTTATTGTACCATGTTACTCCCCCTGCTCTGCCGATTTGAACAATATAGTAATATAGACCTCGCTTAGTAAAAATATGTTGAGATAAACCGACCTCTTTCCCTTACAATTCCACAGTAAAGTGTAGCTCAACTGTGCCCCAAGTATAATTACAACCACAACACAACCAGGCCATCATATCTACCAATGGAGCTTGAAAACATTGCTGAGAGTTGCCAAAAGTTTCAGATAGGGTCATATAGTAAGCAGGATGCTTCTTATGACTTTACGATCACTGTTACCAATTCTACGGCGCCACATCACTGACAAACTTAACTATTGGTTAAGATTTGAGTTCCGCCTACTTGACATTATAGTTAAGGTGCATCTCTCGGGAACCAACGCAAAGTGGATGGCGCAGCGTGATTTAGAAGCCTTAAATGGCATTAAAACGACCCGAAAGATCTCCCCACTAGGTACAAGAGGGTCAGCTTCTATCCAGACAGGTTCAAAAATCACCTCTCTGTCTCCTTTGTCTGCCTCTCCCTCCTCCTCTTTTTCACCCTCAACGACCAACAATCATCTTCCGTCTCGTACGGCTCATGATTATGACCCTCCTGATGCCCCGTTCTGTAAGCCAACTTCCACTTACCGTCTGCCTGTCTCACGGCATTAATTCCAGCAGGACATTTGACACTTTTGCATGGGTATTTTCGTGTATCGGGGTCGTAGTGTCTGTCACAGGCAAATTCGATGTAGTCCGTGGATGAGAGGGTGAGTGAACTTGTGTTGTTTTCGTCTTCATTGTCGTCAAGAGAGCGGTTAGTTAAATCTTCGTCTAACCCTGCCTGTTCCACAGAAGCTAAAACTCGAGAAACATCATTGCCAGAAACACCACTACCAGAAACACCATCACCAACGACCCCCTTCTTGTGCCTCGTCGTACTTTTTTTTCTAACAAAATTGTAAAACTTTGTTAGATCTCCGTTTGCAGACTTGTTGAGAGCTTCGAGAGCTTTATGTTCATCATCATAGATACCCTGAGGAGGTAACCAAGGGTAAACGTGTTCTGGATCCTGCCTCTTTCTGTTACCTTCACAATCAAGCAATCTCTGCTGTTGCTCTGCATCCAGCTCATTCTCATCAAGACTATGATTGTGTAACCACGAAAATGGAATGATCTCATCTTCATCTTGATTCTGAATCGGATACATGAACATAGCTGGTCTAGGGTTGAGAGAAGCAGTTCCGTCTTGGGCGATGGAAGTTCTGATTCTAAACGTACAGAGGTTTCCAGAGTCGTCAGTTCTGCAACATCGAAACGAGTTATGTCTTGGGCTGTAGCTGAAAGCGTGGTTTCGTTGAAGAGCCCATTGGTTGAGGTTTTTGTGGAGTTTGAAAGTTGACGAACAAGGCGAGATGTCAGGAATTGACATGGAGTCATGGGGTCCAAGGTGGTCACGTGATGAGTCGTGTCGTGCTTCAGACTGGTCACGTGATGAGTCGTGACGTGCTTCAGACTGGTCACATGACTCAGACTGATCACGTGATCCAGCCTGTTTCCCTGCCTCCTCGTCACCTCCCACCCTCTCAACAGCCCTCTCATAATCTCTCTCCATCTCCTCCTTCAACTCCTCATCAACATCTCCCTCGTGCACGTGATTGGAGTACTCCTGATCAAAAATGTCACGTGACTTCACAGTCCACCTTCTCCGAGGATCGCGAATACTGCACATTTCTCCTTGTTTCACTTTGGTGATTACTCTCAGACGAAACTTGCATCCTGGCCATTTGCACGATAGATAAGTCCGTTTGTGATGTTCTTCGCGTGTCTTAAAGTCCCTTCCGAGAATAGTGCATTTGGCTGTTGGTAGATGAGTGTACGTGGAGTGTAGAGTCGGGTAATCGCGTTTGTTGACGTGATGGATGAGGGTCTTGAGGTTGTACCCTTGGTTGGTGTCGTCTGTTAGTTTAGACATATTTGAATTGATAGAAATGGTGGATGTGGCGTGGTAACCGTGTATCCAGCTTTCAAATCGACCTCGCTACGCGTTTAACTTAACCCTTGATTGAATTGACCATCATAGTGCAATTCCGCGGCTTTTGCCATGTTTCGAGATGGAGCTAATTATCACGAGATTGGTTAGGAGGTGGCAGAGTGTAGGGCGAAATATACTGTGATAACGTACAGCGAGAGTTGGACAACTGTACTCAGGAGAAGTAGACGATTCGAACGATACCAAATAATCGACCTCTAGTGGCAGACATATGAAGATATATACCGGTCTCATAATTAGTTGGCTGCATGCAGTTCATGAACAGGGCAAATACAGTATCCTCTGTATTTCGCGAAGTGGCTTTTGAAATGCCGTGAAAAATTGAACAGGGTATACGTCACGTGATAACTACAGGCTGTACAATTTTGGGCTCTATTGAACCCCTCCAAGGCCAAACTTGAATGACCCTCAAATACCACCCCCAAGCGTGCGGCTCGGAAATGATTCTCTAAGACATCATCACCTTATTCGGGTGAGGCGGATGGGGAGTATGGTAACGTGAGCTGGAGTAGCACTACGTAGATGACAATGTGACGGTCTTGGAGAGCACTTTTCGGCGACCACTTTTGGCTGGAGTTGACGTTTTTGAACTTAGTTGAAATGCTTGTCACGTAGGCAGCTAATGTCAAGTAAATGCTCTAGAAAGTCTTACCCAATTAGAGCGTCAAAAGCCTCTTCTCAATGAATGCTAAGTAATGAGCGTCTCTGAAGCTAACTCCCTCAAAGTCACTCAAATCTCCCCAGAAAAGATCCAGCTAATACACGGGAGCCCATTACCGTCATCAAAGCTAGTTCCACGGCTCCAAAGCATTCCTCAGCGCTCTTCAACTCTCGGTTCCGTTAAACTTCTTCCCCACATATGCAGATCCATGCGGCTGAAGTGCTAATCCTCGTAACTTATCGTGGCTCTGGTCAGTGACAGAAACAGCTTGAACAACAATGGACAGTGTCATTGGAGCGGTGCAGAAGTTGAAGGTGGTCGTTGCTGGGGGAGCAGGAGCCGAACAAGCGACATCTGGAAACAGTTCTTCCATCGACACAGACACAAACATGGACACAAACACAGACACAAACATGGACACCAACACAGACACAAACACAGACACATTCAAAACACCTGTCTGTGCCACCTCCGACCCACCTTTCCATTGCGCTACCGACGAAGCAAATGCCGCCACTTCTAACGACACAAAACCGCCACTAGATCTTCTCGTTTGCGGTACCAATATGACCTATGAGACTTCTGGATCAGGAGCTGAGTCAGGATGCGTCAAGGCTGAGTCAGAACCCGGAGCTGAGTCTGATCCGCCAGCTGAAGTTACGATCTCCGAGTCAACAGGCTCTACCCCCTCACCTTCCCAACTGTGCCACACGGAAATTTTGGAAATCACGTTCACCGTGTTACACGATGAAGACAGTGACGACGAGGACGCAGAACCAAGTCCATACATTGAACTGGGTGGCTCGTTCAAGAAGACATACGATCTATGTCAGGACAAGGAGGAGATTGTGTTGACTAATGAGCAGATTGTGATGCGTGACGACGAGCCCCAAGAAGACTCCAAGTACGTCACTCTCATTCTGGATTACCCCCTGGACGACGATTACGAGTTCAAGATTTACCCGGACGACAAACGGGGGTTCACACGAGGTCACCTGATCCGAGAAGTCAAACGGCATTACGATAAAGTGTATGCTGAAGAGGAGGAGACGTCGACTGTTCCTGTTGACAACATTCCCGGAATGCAGAACCGGGTAACTACCGATGGAAACTACGGGGTTTGGGGCCATGATATTGGGGATTTGGCGTTGCATACGGTGAATTATAATAGGATGAGGAATTTGTTTTGGTTGGGTGTTGATAGTTGAGCAAAATGATGAGCCGAATGCGAAGCATTTGGTGAAGCATTTTGTGAAGTCAGGATTGGTGTTACAGCGTTGGGGGTAGTGCTGCCATAATTTCCAGACCACCCTCTTCCATTTGGTACAAGTATCACCATGCCACGACCTGTTTGACATCTTCTACAGCTTCTACTAACATTTACCCAATTTGTTCAGCTTGCTAAATACATTTGTTGAGAATCTAAATCGGTTGTCACCCGCTAATGATGATGGTGCTCAGGCTCATCTCCATAAGTACCATCTCTCTTGATGTAAATCTGTTTCTTGAATCCCTTGTAGTTCTTCTGACACTCGACCACCTGAGGAACAGTGCCCGAAGACAGGAAACAGTACACGTTGGCGAGACAGTTGTCGTCGGCACATTTGGGCACATAGGGACTCTGTCGGTACTCATATTTCAGAAACAGATCCCGTGTCTCGTTTCGGTTGACAATGTAGTCCACAGCCTTATGCCAGAAGGTGGCGTTGAGAGGAGCGTTAGCAGGCCATTCGTGATCGGGATCGTACGCTTCTCTAGCGTTGTATTCGTAATGGTACACTGGAGCAGTGCCATTGACGTCCTGAGAAGAAAGATTGGCGATTTCAGGGTAGCCGAGGTACGTGAAGTTGCCAATGGTTTTCTCCACAGGGTTCTCGAAATCAAAGGCAAACGTCTCGTTCAGCTTGGCGTAGTAAGTATGGGCGTTCATGACCTCAAACGTCTTGGTGTCCACCTCGTAGTATCTCCAGGCGGGGTTGTAATAGGTCAGAGGTGTGACTGAGGGTCCCAGGAACGCGATCTGCATGGCGTTATCAATTGTGTTTGTGGATCCGTTTCCAGCATACCACACGTTGAACTGGTCTTCGTGCACGTGACCAAAAAACAGTCCTGCGATGGTAGTTGAAAATCGGTTGACGATTTGTCTGATGATTTCTGTCGAGTGAACCAGAGAGTTGTCCATATTGCCTCCAGGAGGGATATGGGCCATTAGCCAAGCTCTCTGTCCGTTTTTTTCACACTCCAACAGTTCATCAGACAAGAATCTAAACAGTCCAGAAGGATCCGGATCAGTAGAGGTGTTCCAGAAGTTGTAAAAGTTCTTCTTGTACCATAGATTGGAGTCCAGAGAAATCACTCTCAGACCTCGTTTAGTCGTGGTAGCAAAAGATCCATAAGTGTGAATAGCCTGTTGTTCAGCCTCGGCATCGATCCAACCATAATCTTTCCACAGCTGGGCCGACAATTGATCATTCCATACAAAGTAGCCTCCATATCCGCTGTTATGCTGGGCCAATTGTCCATAGGGAAAAATATCGTGATTTCCATACGTCATAAACACAGGAACATCGCCCATATACTTTTTAAAGGCGTGATAAATGGCTTCTTCGGAAAGAGCCGTGTTTGCCAGATTGGTCTGAGACGCCACATCATGGGAAACCATATCTCCTGTGAAAATGGCAAATTCAAACTCCTTCTCCTTGGCAAACTGGCCAACTGTCTGTAACGTCAAATCAATCATAGGAGGAGGGACATCACAAGTATACATGCCGTATTTCTGTGCCGGTACAACAACTTCTTGCAGACCAGCCGCACGAGCTCCCTTGTTGAACTGATCAGGAGTACAACACATTTTGCCTCCTTCAGTACAATTGGCCTCGGCTCCCATCTCATATCGTAAATCAATATGTAAATCACTCAGATGAGCGACATTGAAGGTCTTGTTTTCCGATTTGGGCACTGAAACATTGTCGGGCTTGTCTCCCCACCAACCTAGAGCTCTCAGATCGAATTTGGGAAGCTCAGGAAGAGGACAGGCCTGGTTCACCTTGTAGTAACACAAGTACTGACCATCAGTTCCATAAGGATCATCAATAAGGGTAAGGGTTTGGGCAGCATGGGTTCCATCAGTATCAAACCCCGTGGTTTCAGCTCCATAGTCCGTATCACAAGTCTTACTGAACTTGTACACCTTACAGAGCTTTGTAAGCACTGCAGGAATCAGTCCAACATCTCCATTGAGAGCAGCCTGTTTGCCCAGTGCAATAGCAGTCAGACACTTGCCACATTTGTCCATATGTGTCGAATTGACAATCTGCTCGGTTTGACGAACATAGGCGTCGACTTTTTTCTGGTCAAAAGTCGGTTTTTGAACGTACGAAACGTCGTTGCCGGTCGCGTCCTTGAAAGTGATTGTCTCAGACGATACGGTTGTCAGAAGAGCCGCAAAAAGAATCGAGAGCTTCATTGTGGTTGTGGAGTGGAAGGACGATGGGTGGACAGTTATATATCGACAATCAGAGTTGTTCAAACAATGTCATCGAGTGGTTGATCCACGTGGAGAGGTGGGGAAATAAAAAAGCGTTTAACTTGATGAGAAGTGGGAGTACTGACACAAAGAGGGTACCATAAGAAAGCTCTAGCTCTGGAGAACACGGATCCGGCTTCAAATTTCAAATTCCATCACCCAATCACCCACTAACAACACCCCAATTTTTCCCACCTCCCCCTTAAAGTTCAATGTCCCAATGCACCTCATGCATAAGCCAAGA
This sequence comes from Yarrowia galli, assembly GCA_900519055.1. NCBI lineage: Eukaryota > Fungi > Ascomycota > Dipodascomycetes > Dipodascales > Yarrowia > Yarrowia galli. Next base: position 724,077 of record ULGS01000006.1, on the reverse strand, counting down.
CTATCGCATCCGACCAGTCTTAGTCAACGTGCCTAAGCGAGAGAAAAAAACGCACCGTTGAAATAAGCGAGATGGACACAGACACAGAAGCAAGTTTGAGAGCAGTCGTGTTGCCCCGGTGACGAGATACACGTAGTATCAGATCGTCTCCACCCATTCTCAGCGTGTTTTGACGATCTCTGTTTTACCGCTCGTGATAAAAGTTTATCATAAGCGGCGCGGGTTTGGAGGTCGCTCTAGAATTCGAAGTAGTGCTCCAATCGACAACAGACTAGTACCACTGCATTCAGCTTGCTTCAGGGATTCTAGTGGTAGTCTCCGCTTGTCAATAGCCCCACTATAGCACGTGCTGGAACCCCATCTCCTCTCTCGTCGACTCAACCCAATCAAAACTCTATAGTCTCTCTGGACCTGCGAAACCAGTAGACTATAGTGACAATTAGCGTTGAGTTTAAGTGCTGTTTCAGATGTCGTCGGAGGGAAACAAGTCCGTGGCAAAGTCACGTGACTGGAGGGGTTATCAGAGTTCTATCGAGAGAAAGAGGTTGATCTCGTGAACGGCGAAAACTGTCCAGAGTCTGGTTCTGATAGAAATGTCTTGGACCGCAGCTCTCCCCAGCCCTGCCTTAGCCCACGTGTGCCATTAGTCTGGATTTATAGTCCCGATCGGGCCACGGCGTCGCTGTAAGAGGTTGCATTGTAGATACAGAGTTGGTGGTGGGGATGTGGGGGTGGAAAGCGAAGAACACGTCTGAGGGGTACGTGAGTGGTATGGCTGTAATTAGTGAGTCGGGGGGACCATAATGATATCTTGAAAGGTGGTATTTGAGGTCGTAGAGGGGATCTGGGTGAGTTGTTGGAGTTTGGGGAGTATGAAAAGTTGTAGATGTTGCTGGAACGGTGTAGAATGGTGCTGAGGGTGAATTGGCGGTTGTGGGGTGTTTGTGGTGGTCATAACTGATATCTGAGGTTTCGTCTCACTCCACCCCCAGATCACCTTGCACTATCTCTGCATGTTATATACATCTGACAATGAGAACCCCATTGGTTATGGAACTTTGGTGAGGGTAGGGGAGGTAAATCAAGGTGTCACGTGATTGATGGAGGGTTGGGGGTGATGGCGGAGGTAGATTCAAGCCGCTGTGAGTACCTCATCACGTGATTGAAGTGTTCTTCTTGCAGGTCTCGTTTTAGTGGAGACAGAATGTTGTTTAAAGAGGTCTGCACCCCAGCTGGAGACAGCTAGAGTGTTTTATAGAGTCCTCCAAAAGTCCAAGATAAGATCTGACAGCTGTTTCTGATCTCTGGGAGCTCATACCAATTTTACACACTTCCAACACCACCAGGAATCGAACAGGTAACCACCTCTGTTATCGTTAACTAAATGTTCATCTAGAGTTTTGGAGCCCAACTAAGGCCAAGTAGACGTGTCAAGGGTACAACAGTCTCTTCAACTTGGTAATTCTTGCTCGGATTTGCTTCAATATTTGAAAATCTATTCAGCCGCTCTCAGAGACCACTCTGGCACCTCGTCCATCCCGTTTTCTCCTCTCAAACACGTACCAACCGTGTCTCCTTTTGCCGTCCCTGCATGTCAAAATAAACTCATGCATTGCTCGATAACACCTTATCCTACTCCTTACAACATCTCCAACTACACATCTACACAGTCACCATGATGGACTTTTCTTCGGCGCCAGAAAAGGTCACGGACTCGTTCGACGTGCACATCAACGTCATCTTGCGGATTCTCGTGGCCCTAACCCTCGGGATCTGGGGCTGGGCCCTAAACCTGCAAATCATGAGTCTCTATGGAATCAATGTGGAGACGATTCTGAAGCTACAGTACGCTCGGCCGGCATATCGACCTGTTTATCGACTAGCTCTGTTTGTGTCGATCATGTTGGTTTTTTGGATCCTGCTTTTCTGGCTATCTGTGGCCATTGCACCGTTTGACGTTTCCAAGGCGACGGATCTGACGATTCTGGACGTGTTCCCATGGGTGGGGCTGTTTGTGTTTGTGACGATCATTGCTGTGGGGTGGCGAACAAGTGACTCGGGTCGGCACTTCTTTCTCACGTCTCTGGGCCGAGTTTCTATTGGAGGACTCAGTGCTCAACATCGAGTCACAGATATCATCCTATCTGACGCTCTGACGAGTTATTCACGTGTCATTGCGGATCTAGCTGTTTGTGCTCTTTCCCTGTGGTACGGAATCACCTCGATCAAACGTCCTGATCGTGGAATCGGTGGTAATTGGTTTGTTCCTTGTGTTACTGCTATTCCTTATCTGATTCGATTAAGACAGTGTCTGATTGACTATTCACGTGACGGACGTCATTTCCATCTTGTCAACGCCCTGAAATACTGCTCTACACTTCCAGTACTCGTTCTGGGCACCCTGATGAAGAATTACCCCGTTCACAACATTTGGCTAGTTGCAGCATTAGTCAACTCTTCCTTCTCCTTCATCTGGGATATCAAGTGTGATTGGAATTTGTCCATCTTGCAGGACATTTGGGACGGAGAGATCAACAACGGAGGATTGAGAAAGACTCTGGTGTACCCCAAATGGTGGTACTACACGGCCATGGTTGTGGATCTGGTTCTACGATTCACATGGACGTTGAAATTCACATCGTCATGGAGTCACGTGCACGATTACGAAGCTGGAATCTTTGTGTTCCAATTGCTAGAGATTTCACGACGCTGGATGTGGATCTTTTTCCGCGTCGAAAATGAATGGGTCAAGGCGGTTGATGGAGGAGGCGTTCTCGAAGGAGGTATCCAGATGAGAGGTGAGCATGAGGATTAGACGAGGGAGACAGAGAAGGAAAAACAGAGGAGGCGAACAAAAGGCTTAGTGCCTCGGTAAGAAGACAATTGATAAATGTAGATCTTAACAACCACGTGAGATTGATAGAGGTTTTTTCTTTGTTTTTTTTTTACTATACTGTAGCAGAGAGGAAAAGTGCTTATACCCGCGAACATTTGTACTGAGAGGGGTCTATACTGTAGTATCATTCTATTCCCCTTATTCTGCTATCTCGAATGGTATAAAAATGGAAATAGTTAGACACGAGTCTTTTTTTTATAATTAGCATATACATTAAACTCTATAGAACATGAGAGAACTACCTGAATGTGTTCAATTTTTTTTTTATAATCACATAATACATTAACTCTATAGATATTGAGAAACCTATTGGGACGTCCACGTTGTGAGGATGGAGCATGTTACTGCATATGTCGCTAAGTCTGTCTCTTCACCTGATTATCGGGAAAACTGGGGTGTAAAAAACCCTAAAGGTGAACGGTCTGGGATTGTAACTGGTGTTGTTGTGTGTCTAGTACAAGGATGATGACAGAATCATTCCTCCTGTGTTTGCAAAGTCTCTGCCGTTGGGGTTCAGTAGAACCATAAATGGGGGGCAGTATGGGGGCTGAAAAAATCTTAAGGACCAATGTCGCGTCACGCGTAATACGTTTTCACCCATCACCAACTAAACCTAACTATACTACAGTTGATTCCGTTCACCTAAAACCCAGATATCTCCAGCTATGTAAGTCAAGTAGTATTTTTGGCTGCATATTTGTTGGCAAACGTGCAGCCCTTTATCTTGCAGTTGTCCTTCTATTTCAATTAAATTCCGGGAACACCGTTTTTGCCCCCCTAAAGGACTTTTCTGTCTAACAAAAGTCTAACTAAATAAGGTGCTGGCTAAGCACCTTTTATCAGATCCTCAGAAATCAATCGTAGTTATCGAAAAAGCCTATGTTGGGTATAATTGGAAAGCTGACAGTCAGGGAAGTCCAATGGTACCACTCAAGTTACAAAACCGTTACTCTTTGGTGAGTTAGAGGCCGCACATCTTTATTAGCTATAACCAATTGGAAGTATTGTCAATCTAGAAAAGCGTGTTTAACTCAGAATATTTGTACTTTCAGGGGTAAGTTTTATAGTATCATTCTACTCCTCTTGATCAGCCGATTAGAATGATATAATAAAATCTACCCCTCGTGGTAGGAATATGTTAAGATAAACCCCAATCTATAGAGTCGTAACATCACCCAACTAAACATAACTATATTATAGTTGATGTATGATTTTAGAAGCCCCGGTATCGTCAAATATTGTGAGACACTTAGCATGTTTGACTAGGTATTTGTTACCAAGCAAACCACCCTCTATCCTGTGACACTCTTCTCATTTAATTCTACTATTTGGAACATTGATTTTGTACCCCTAAAAGACTTTTTATCTTAAGTATTTCCAAGTAATGAGCTTACCTACGAGTCCGAAACAATGTGATGACCGGTATGGTCAACAGGCTGTAATATTACTTGGGAATTATTGGGCCAGAACCGGGTTTACTTGAGACACTGGTGATGTTTAAAGAGGGGTTACTATCTCATCAGTTAGCAATGAAAGTAATCTAATCAAAAACGACCAGGATACTCAGAGCAGTCTGGTTCTCAGGTAATGGATTGATATCGGACACATCACGTGACGTCTCAGACGCTAGCTCTTCAATATTAATATTCATGTTGATGTGGTAAAACCGCTTTTGTGACTCCTGGGGTATTCATATCATTGTAAGAGTGGCACCATGATGACCGCAAGAAGCGTCTCTTGGAAATGGTACTACTCTTAGCAACATCTGCTCTTCAATGAAGCCAGTAGGATGGACTTATATGTAGCTATCATCGGCTAAGGTGTACCTCATACCACCCAAACTGCTTAGGCTCAAGCAGCCCGCGCTCACCTTCACTGACACGCCTTCATGGACTATACAATCATCTCCAGGAGATCACCCCCGTCACTTTGATACCCTGAACAGGGCGCCTAGAACTACTCTAGATTCTCCAGGTGACAATTTGCCTAATTCGCCGACGCCACCAATTTCTAGGTTTGTCTCAGAGTTATTGGGAGCCGTTTACAGCGTGAAATCCTGGGGTGTGTCTCTAACTCCGTGAGAACTTGTCCTATAAATAAGTGAGCTATACCACTGAACTCCTCGCATTGAGGTTTACTTACAAAAGTGGCTTCAGTTTTCCTGTATCTCCGCTACTCGTTGTTTTGAGTGCCTCTCTTGAAATCACACTTAGACTTTTATATCTGTCTCATCCTATTGGGGAACCGTTTCTGGAGTGTCCAGACCGACCCAGTCCAACTACCTTAATGAACCTAGCAACTAACTAAGTATACTGGTGAGCTCCCCGTACCCATGTTACACTACTAGAGATCCTTCAGAATGTCTACTGTGAACATCCAACCCCATAGGGTCTCTAAAGCTATGGATGTACCTGTAAACCCATTGGCCCGTCCAAAACTCGTCTTTAGCACTTATTTGCAATAAAAGTGGTACGAGCATGATCACCAAGAGCTGCCGATTACAATGGTACCGCTTTGGTGGTTGTGAAGCCATTTCCCATGGCCTCCAACTTAGCCTCTGTAATACCCAACCGTGCGGCTCGGAAATGTTTGGCGAATACGAGAGTGTGCGTTTTCAGTCTTGCCAGAAGACTGATGTTCCTTTTCCATCTCTACAGAGCGTACTGTATAGACTAAGGGTAATGCAGGTGACGTCATATGAGGTGAAAGTGGATGGTGATAGGTGCAGGAGGTAGAGTCAACTTGATGGGGAGGGGAGCTATAGACAATCTGAAACTACCATTCGAATCGCGGAGTCACGGCGAGTCGAATGGTATGCGTTAATCCATGGTTTGGACTGTTTCCGGGGGAGTGGACGTGTTGGTAGTGTGTTAAAATTGGTCAGAGTGACAGCAGATACTCGATAATGGGTGAAATGAACATCCGAGATCGCTACGAGTATAACGGTACCAAACAGTTGATGTTTTCATGTTTCCAATCGGTTTCGTCGTCACCTCCTACTTCCATTCTTACTGACCTTCTTACCTTACACTCTTCACAACTCAGGACAGTCATTCAGAAACACGTTCCAGGACTCCGACAGACTCAAACGTGATACCATTGTACTCGCCTTAGTCAGGGGAGTGCGCTAGTTCAACTATTTTCTCGATTCGACGTCTGCATCACATTCTAGAGATACCCTCTCATCCTCCTCTTATTGCCACCTATCACTACATTACCCATGTCACCTCGGATAGAGGAACGATACCAATTGACACCAACAAGAGATACACAAAGCCATTGTAGTAGCAATTACCAACTGCTAACACTTCTCTATGCCACACTACCCTCCTCACTGTGATACCACCACCTATCGTTACACTGTTTCTGTCACCACACATTTGTGAAGACAGCATACGACAAGTGTAGTCACAATCAGAGCACCAGACTCTCAATTGACCTGGCCAAGTCTCATTTTGCCCCTTCGGTGAGCTTGATCCAGTTTTGACAATGTCCCTGTCATTCTGGTCAGTTCTGATATCTACAAAGACCTGGCCTCAAGTCCAATCTGAGTTAGTCAAGAAGGACCATCATGAGACCCACAGCAGCCTTGAAGCCACAGACAACTGACAAGATCATTTGCTCATGAGTTGTCTCTTCACAGACTACACCTCCACATCCCCAATCTGATTAACCAGACGTTTCTCCACAATGACTTGTCCTGAAGGTTCCTTGGCTCGGTAACACAACCCACCAGTCCAACACTGCACGTGACACCAACATAGAGGGCTCTCTGATGCACTCGCTACACACCATTGCATCTCCTCCACGTCTGACGTCATCATCGATTGTCTACACGTCGTCAAAGTCGCTCTTGACCTTGTTGCTAGAGCCCATGTCTCGCCTCTTACAACTCACTGCCAAGTCATCCCTCTCTCTGTCACACCCCACCAATGCTCCTGATGCTTCATCAGACACACTTCAACCAACACTCCTGTTCGGTCAGTTATTCGCTCATTCGTCTTAGCTTCACTTGACATTATCACCGCCTCTTGTCTGACACACATCACCACCACTACCTGGTATGTCCTCCCCCTATCTCCGCCTTTCCAAAAGAGGTACCAAACTGATCTCCCGTTCTCGACGAGTCCACCACTGTTCTCCGTTTCTCTCCAGCATCGATATTCGTGGTTTTAGCCGTCTCCCTAAACTGCACCTCACCCACTTGTTATTACACTCACAACTACTCACTACAGCTTACACTACACTTGAAAAACATCACTCTAAACATTTTATTCTTTTTACATCTTTCATATCTTTTACGGCATTTTAGACACCATCCAAAAATGCTCCAACGTTGTCAGGAGAGCAGCCAGAGAGGTCCCAGAAGACACAGTAAGGTCACGTAATCGAAGTCAATCACGTGACCCCCTCGCTGCATTCGTCGCTGCGCTTCCGAATTGGGCTACAGGAACCCCTTATCCAACGCCTGGATCATCTGAGTATCCTCTCCCCACTGCACCTTTTCATAAGGGATATCCTGGGCCTTTAGGAGTTGCGCCACAGACGGCAATTCCAGCTTCACCTCTTTAGCCGCCGGAAGAGCCGCCGGAGATCCCGACCGTTTCAGCGACGATCTGGGCACGTGCTGAGAAGTCACGTGAGGCGAAGTCACGTGAGGCGAAGACACGACGCGGTTGGTGACGCGAGGGGACGCGTGGGAGATGGGGCTGTGGCCGCCAGAGACGGATCTCACGTGACCAGAACCTCCCGAGGCTGTTCTCACGTGACCGGAAGCCGATCTCTCGCCCTTGACGTTTGTCTTGGTCACGTGACCTGGGCTCCTCGGGGAATGCTCCACACGTGACATTTTCGGCGTGGCGCTCATCTGGGGCGTGGTCACGGGACTGGGGTTGTGGCTCACGTGAGCAGAGACGAGGTGGGGCGAGGGAATCACGTGTTCCTGTTTGATGGTCACGTGAGAGGATGGGGGGTAGGGTGGCCTGGTTGGGGGGATGTGTGGTGGGCGGCGTGGTTGGGGGCGGGGCCATGGCCGTTGAGTCGGGGGGACTGGCCTTGGTGCACGTGACCTGGCTGGTGAGTCACGTGACCTGGCTGACCCTGGTGGTGAGTCATGTGACCTTGAGGCACGTGAGGTTGCTGGGGCATGTGAGGCACGTGACCTGGAGGGCCCTGCTGCTGCACGTGACCTGGCACCGGGTAATAACCCGGAGGAGCCATGGGGTTAGGGTGGTAGTACATGGGTCCAGCCTGCATGGGCATGCCTGGATGAGGGCTAGGGCCGGGGTGGTTGCCAGGGTGACCAGGGTGAGGGTAGTACCCTTGGTGGTGCTGGGGGGGTCCATATGGGTGGTGGTTAGGGTGGTGGACGTGGTTAGGGCTAGGGTGGGTCTGGACATGGCCAGGGTGAGGGTGAGGGCCAGGGTGAGGGCCAGGGTTGGGGTGAACATGGCCATTTCCAGGATGGGGATGACCAGGGTGACCAGGATGACCGTGTGCAGGGTTAGGGCCTCCCTGAATGGGCATTCCAGGGTTAGGGCCAGGGTTAGGGCCAGGAACTCCCATATTCGGCCCCCCAGGGTTAGGACCCACACCCAAACCCTGCAAACCCTTACCCTTTGGATTATTATACAAATCAATCAGCGCACTGGCATCAGGATACAACCCCGGAGGAATCTTGATCTTCTTCAATTTCTCATCTTCACAAGGCTGCAACAATCCATCTTCTGTGGCAGATCGATTAAAGTAAGAAATCAGATGAAGACGGAGATCTGTGGAGGTGGTGATACTGAAGGACTGTTTCATGAGTCCGTCGGGTTTGTATCGATATCCTTCGGGGGTGGTGATGAGTTGGATGGAGTCGGGCGAGGGGTCACGTGAGTTGGCTGAGTCAGCGCCAGCTGATTCAGACGACTCACCGGGACCACGAGGGTTTGCTGAGGCGTCCACGTGACCGTGAGCAGAGCCAGACGAATTCACGTGACCAGACGAACTCACGTGACCATTCCTGTTTGCTGACTCAGCACTCGTCACGTGCTCCACTGGACCCGCACTCACGTGATAAACCTCTCCTCCCTCTCTTCTGCCCTCCATCTCTCGATAGGTCAAAAAAGACCCGCTGACTCGACTGGCACTCCAGCTCTTGCCATCGGTCCATCTTCGCATTCCAGCTTCTCTCTCGTCCCAGACGAAAACCGAACCGGAGCGAATTGAGAGCCGTTCTTTTTCGGTGAGACGGCGCTGGACGCGGGGAAGGGTTCCGAGGCGGCAGGCTTCGAAGAGAATGATGGCGTCCATGGCGGACTTGACGTGGCCATGGTAGGTTTCCATGCTCATCGCGAAATTCGAGCGGAGCGAGAATGAGCGATGAGGGTTAGGGTAGCCGAAAACGGTAGTAGGGTTAGGGTTGGTTTCCTAACTCGGGTGTTGTTGGGTTGGGGTTGTTGGTGATTTGACCGAGTTTCAAAAGTTGTTTTTTTGAAAATTTGTCAAAATCGACGAATCTTCGTTTCTCACAGAAAACAGCAAGACCACTCGAATCGGAAGATGTCGGCGAGTTAGGATCTGTTCTCGAAATTGAAATCCAACAAGAATTCAATGTTCCCCGGCAAAATTCGAACTGACGGATTTATCAAGCGTCGAAGGGAAAGATCTCGGGTTCGAGGCGAGCTTGAGTTGATGATCTGAAGACGTCGGATCGGAGATTCGAAGGTGTGATCAGGTGATAGATCGTTGATGTTGATGTTGATGTTGATGTTCGAGGTTCGAGGTTCGATTCTGACACTCGGATTGATGCGTGGCAACTAGTCACAAGAGTTGTGTGTTGTGTCGCTCCAAGATCGTTGTTCTCGCTCTCTATCCGCTCACGTGATCGCTTATTACTCTCACGTGACTCGGTTGATAATAAAAAGGTCAAATCTAGCAAAGGGCCGATTTGACGGAAAATTTGTTGACAGACTCCACCGGTGTTTGTAGCGATCTAAATCACTGTTAAAGATTGTTAGGGCACGTGACTAGGGGCGAAAGGGTTGTCACGTGATGTGTGCTTGATAAAAAAACGGGAAAAAGACCGCTTCGAAAAGATGTGTCGTAAGAGGGAGAAGAAAGGGGACTTTTTTGGGCGGGTGTGCCAGAGTATAAATATCGGCAAATGTCTCGATGCAGACAATTTAAACTAGCATTCCCAATATGAGTTTAATCTTAATGCGTCCTTGTGCGTAATAGGGTTTTGACTTAGTGTGCGTTTTGAGTTTGTACAAGGTTTGCTAAGGCTTGCACAAGGTTTGCACAAGGTTTGCGGAATATTTAGAGTGGGGGTTAGGGTAACTGTAGGGGGAGGGTGCTGTCAGGCTGTGTGGGTGGTGATGTGATGGTGCTGTGGTGGTGCTGTGAGGAAAGGAACCGGGTCACGTGATGAAGCGGTCGAGTGGTCTCTACTCTAACCCTTGCCCTAACCCTTGGCAACGCTTGACCCTCCCTGCCCCATCCCCTGCGGCTTTTAGCGCAGTTAGAGTTTGTGGAGCGTGGAAATGAGCTAGGGCTAGGGTTCGGTTGGGGGTTAGGGTAGGTCAGGGTTAGGGTAGTCGGGGTAAGGGTAGGCATGGTATGGTGAGGTCCCCAGGGTTATCATCTGGGGCTCTGGTGATACAGCTCATTGTATTATTCTACTTATAGGGCCAGGGTTACCCCTTTGGATAACGTTAGTTTGAGTTCAACAGTGAGGTTGGGTTCGAACTCTAAATGGGTCGTGAGGGCAACGAGATTTGGGGCACGCAAGTGGTGAAGAGGGAAATGTGACATTGAGGGTGTGGTGACTACATGGAGGGTGTAATGGGGGTCACATGAGGTATGTCGTGGGCATTACATGGACGGTGTAATGTGACATGAATGATGTGGTTACTGTGGTGACAAAGGACAAAGGTGCCCTGCACTGTATGTATCATTGTACAGGGCCAAGGAAGTATCGTCGGCGGACTCCGCAGAGTGGGTATCACCATGTGGCATGGAGTAATAGCTATCTGTGTCGCTTCTGTCGCTTCTGTGGAGTTCTGCCGAAGAGGTCACGACATGATTAATGTCATGGGAACGACATGGATGATGTCATGGTGCGTGTATTGCAAAAAGAAATGGTTTATGATTGTGCTGCGTTATAGCCAAGGGTAAGGAGGTGGAGGGTGGAGGCAGGTGGTGTTATATTGACTGAGGGTGCGTTTGGGGAGGTTTTGAGGAGATGTGGTGCATGATGTGGTGGGTGGTGATTGTGTTCGTAATACGGAAAGGGCTGTAGAATGGGAAGGAGAGGTAAGAGAGGAAAGGGGGTTGCTCTGAGATGTTCCCAAAGTGTCGACGAACGGCTGTGCAAGTTCTTGTGATGATCTGATAACTTCAGCTGTGTGTTTGTGTGATCTCGAATGACGTAATGGTGACAAAAGAAGAAGTGGCCAAGGTCGATGGAGACGAGAGCTGAGAGGCTGAGAAGCTCATTGGAAGGTTGTGAGGGTGTGAGGATTGTGGTGCTATTAGCTTAGCAAAAATGGGAGCTGATCTGACGATTTTGAGGGGTACTGTAGTTATCATGACATTGACATGTACAGTGTAAGAGGAAGAGCTGTAAAAGAGGTGTAGAGGGTTGAAAAGAGGTACAGTCAAGTAAATGGGGACTACATGGCGATGAATGAACAGAATTAACTGTGTTTTAATTGCGTACTGCCAATCACACCCCCTTGGAGCCTAATAACTTGTCTTCACAGCGTTACTTAGCCTTATTTGACCTTTGGCTTTTTAGTTAGGCTGATGCACGTTATACTTAAGAAACACAGCAAATATTAGTACCGTCTATATCCGTGCAAATACTTTGGGGATTGCTCTGAAGTTTTTTCAGGTGCCTAACTGAGTATTTCCCGACCAGCATATCTAGTTTCAGCCAGATCAGAGCTCTGGAAGATACTTTCGGAAGGATCAAAAACGCTACCCCCAGCCGTGCGGCTCGGAAATGATTCCACGGATTCCGCGGAACTAGTATAGCTTATTTCTGGGATCTGAATAAGTGATTCTATAACTCGAGCGGTAGAAGAGCAATCAGTACAAGAGTAGTCCAGATGGAATGGCCGAATCCTTGCGACCATTTTCATACCACTTTTGTCAGGTTTCGGTGGAAATTTGTTGCGTCCGAATCATAATGACTCTGAAAAGTCCCTCCATCTCGGTCAATATTGATCCTGGAGACAAAAGGAGAGTACCATTAGAGTCAGCGTCTCAATCGCTACCTTTTGACGTACTTCTCCTGTTTACTCCATTTCTCAACATCTGGTTTTGTTCCATCCTCAACGTCACCAAATCCCCACAGCTTAATCTTTACCACCACAAGTCAGTCTAATTATTGCGGGACCTTGTCTGATGTTCCATGACCTTCCACGGCCTTCCATCAGTTATACTGTGACTCATTCGTCCTTCAGGAACAGCTGACCCGTGATGCATTTCGCCCAGCTATACGGTGGTTAAAGATGGATTGTTGACATTGACTGTAGAATGACGTAATTGCAATGGTTCCGTTGTAGGGTGTGAAGGAGGTAGTAAAAGAGGTCTGTCTACTTAGCCTTTGGTGAAGAGCTGGTGGAGGGCTCTCGGTGTGTTAACAGCAGTACAGCAGCACAGAAAAAGACACACACACAGAATCAACACTGTCAAACACCACCAGTAGTACACATCACAGATTCCTCTTTAGTGACACAGACGCGACAGATATTGACACCTACTCTTGTTCGCCACCTCTTCTCTAGAGATAGTACCAAAAGTAGTGAGTACATACCTACCAATTTCCACCTCAGACACAGACACAGAGATGGGCACAAACACAGACACATCACGATCTCTCAAAGACTGACACAGAGCCATTGTCATCAGGATACCTCATCAGAGTCACCACCCCCTGCCCCTTCACCTATCAGCTCTTCCCTTCTCGATAATAGACTATTCCTTTACTGAGTACGATACACCATTGCAGTGGACATGTGAGTCTAGACTATTGAGATGGCCAACAGCAGCACAACACCACTAGATCTTCCACCGGCAAGGAGAACATTAGTTCGACCCTTGCTCACTACTCGAATCGACACTACTCTCGTTTAATCACCCGGAGCCCTCTCTCACCCACTTTCTCATCACCGTCTCGATACCCCAGACCAAGTCCACATCGACAAGAGCATACAGTGACTCCAGGACACCTACCAGCAGACATCAGCTGGACTCCATGACATCACAGCTTTCGTCTCTTGCATTGCTGAGCTTTCTCAGCTGCTTCTATCTCTTCTCCAACTGATGTGTTCTCCAGCTACCAGTTCTTCAGCTGTCTGGTTCGCCCTAACACCACAGCACAGCACTATCACGGACGTCTCTCATCAGGCTACAGAGACTGCGACACCTGGTCTACGCAGTCACATTCTCCAGCTACTGCCCTTAGGACTGTGCAGCATCACTACGAGCACTGTACCTGACCCATCCTCTGCTGTTGCCTGGTGTTCTACGACTGTCCTGATGTCCTACTTGTACAGTGTATCTACTTATCAGTCACCTTCCCCAGCTCCTGTCTAGCCCCTACCGTCCCGCCCCCCCACCGTCTATTATTAGCACCCCGATTGCCGCGGCCTCACCTCCTCTCACCTCCTTTGACGTTCCACACGTCACGATAAGCTGACTCTTTGAACCGCCTGACGCCTGTCACCTATTACAGGATAGCTGTCACCTTCTAGCTACGGGATGGCTGTCACCTTCTACGGAACAGCTGTCACTGACATCACAGACAATGGGCGGTTACCAATTACGGTCTTTCCCGTTTCGGTGAATTTGCTCATCAAATTCGGCCATGGACAAAAATGTTCCTCCACAACACTACACTGACCACCTCCTCCTCTGTCTACGTCACACTCCCCAGCTGATCAAAGTTTAAGCTCACGTGAGAGAGACTTATTTCCGACGCTGGGAGCAGTGCATGCTGCTGCACCTGAACGGTTGCAGATGCGGTTGCAGTTGCAGATGCAGTTGCAGAAAAAGATGCATGACGCTGCAGTTGGCGGCGTGGCGGTCCCCAAAACCTCGGCCTTTGACTTTGCTCTTTTGGCCGTCGACTTGAGGCCCTTTCTTCGGCTCGGAACACTTCTCCACACGAGCCGACCCGCCCATCACTCTTATTGACCCGCCACCAACGCCGCCCAGTACTTCTGGCCCACTTTTGGTCGCATGTAGAAAATGCCGCCCATATTTTTTTCGGCGGACCACGATCGGCCATCCACGGGCCTTTCTTGTTTGCCACCACGTCACAACAAGCTACTGCAGCCTGGGTCTTTGTCGAGTTTGGGTGAGTGCTTATTTTGGGTTCTCTCAACAGACAGAGATGCTATTTGAGGCTAAAAGTCAGGGTAAGGGTAGGTGGGCGGAGCATGTCTTAGATGGGAGGAGGAGAGGCAAGGAGGAGGGCCAGAGACAACAGAGGCGTTCATTGCTGCAGTACAAGTACCGTACGGAGTACTGTAGTTGAATGTTTAACAATCTAGTTGAGCTTTTGGCAGGTTGGTTGGATGTTCAACAGATTGGTTGGATGTTCAACATATTAGTTGAGAGCTCAACAAAATTAGTTAAGCCACGAGCAAAAGTCCGGATAGAGACAGACAGGTGACGTGCCCCTAGAGGAGGTTAGTGGGTGGTTATTCGGCTATACTGATGACTAATCAGTTTTCAGAATTGATCTCAATGAGAATATTCCGATTTTGAGGTCACTGTATTTACACAGATATTCTTAGCATTACTTCATCATTACTTAGTACTTAAACTGCTCAATACCGTACTCGTTTTGTTGCTCCATAAATACACTCAAATAAGGTTTCTACTGTAACTTACATCAAGCGGCTTACATTAAACTCACAGAAAACTCATGCAACACAAACCTCAAAAGTGGACATTAAGAATCTGTCAGATTTTGTAACACAAACGCAACCGCTGTAAACTTTAAATTAGTACACTACTGCTGCCACTGCTGCTACTAGGAGAAATCCTGGACGTTGAGAAATCAGGCCATTTGTAGGGTTAGGGTGTTAGGGTAGGGTGTCAAAATGCTCGGATGAGTCGTCCGAGTTCAGATGTGGTTTTGGTTTGGCCTTTTGGAGTACAGGTTATGAGTTGAGAGCTCTCAAAGGTTCTTGCTCGGAGTCCGTCGGAAACATGGTTATGCAGTGTTTCATGCGTGGTAAAAGTAGAAGATGAAACAGGTCACGTGGTGCACGTGGGTAGGGGAGGTGGGGCCTGAGAAGGTCACGTGATTGTTCTAGAGATGATACTGTCCATGTCGTGGGTTACACAGACTATGTCGTGGTTTACACGGTCCATGTCGGGGGTTACATAAGCCATGTCATGGGCATTACATGGGTTATGTGATGGGCACCACAAGAGTCATGTCGTGCACATTACGGGAGTCATGTCGTGCCCATTACACTGACTATGTCGTGCCCATCACAAGAGTGGTGTGGTCACCACACAGGCCATGTCGTGCCCATCACATGATCAATGCCATGGGTATCACACGGTTCATGTCACCTCATCTCTTGAAACACGTGACTGACCAAGACTAAATCACTCTCACCAGACTACATGGTACCTGGTACCATTACCAAGCATAAGTCACCTACTCAGTACCTCTCGCTAAGGCCATATATGTGCGTTTAAACGATGGTTAGAACTCGCAGCGGAAATGTATAGCATGGAAGGGGGGCTCCGACTAGACCGGACGTAGTACCATTTTGATGCTAACAATGTAACGACCTCTCCTGTCAACTTTGGAAGACCTCATCTCATCTACATCAGAAGTTGTGCTGATTCTTGTGTCCAAAAAATATGTTCTAACTCATTCACTCTTAAAACCACCAATACTCACCCGAAATCCACCCCAGCCACTCCGAAACAGGAAATACCTCTTTCGGCACCCTCTCCGACCTCCTCTAGCTTTTCTCCGACGCAGGTTCATCATTTGGGCCAAAAATGAACGTCGGCAAATGCGTACTATTCCATGAATAATAACCTCCGCGGTTTGTGTTGATTAACAATGCGATAAGCGGCGATGCGCGAGTCTAATGATGTGTCAGACAAGTATCACGTGATGAATTGGCGGCAGCGGGGGAAATCTGATCCACTCATAACCTGTAGCTGAGGAACTAAAACAGTCACAGTTTTGCCAATTTAGCCGCAATAACCGCCAGAGCCGCCAGAACCCATCCCCGTCCCCCCGGCTAACCGCCCAAACTGTTTCAAACTCACTAGCCGCCAAAAAGCCGCTAATAGCCAGGTCCCCAAACCCACGACGTCTCCTCAACTGTAACCTTGAACAAGTCTAATTAAGAAACTCACATTTGGGCCAACTAAACTAAACCTAAGTTTGTTTTGTTTTGTGAAAGGAGAGTCCTTCTAAAATGGGCTACAGAGGTGGTATCACAAATTTGAAAGCGGCAATCGTCTCAGAATTGCCTGCTTTACAATCTAGAGCTGTCCCCTAAGCTCTAGCTACAAAACTCGCCGTTTTGAGTGTACTCCCCAAATTAGCCCTTCCAGACCAAAGTCGTAATATTAGAAAGCCTCGCAGGATCGGCTAGTTTTGACAGCAACGTCAGTTGACGCCAAGAACAGGTCAGCGGAGAAGTCCGTTTGGAGCTGCTGGTGCTGGTCGTCGTGTTTGTGTTTTTCGGCCGCCAGCGACGACACAGTGCTCGGATCGTCAATTCATCGCCATAGAGACGTGCCTGAGAAGAAGGGGATTCGAACAATACCATTCTTGCGCCGATCCGATGAGAACAGAGAGATCTGCGACGATTTTGGTGCCCCGATACGACCTCTTTGTGTAACCGGGCACGACATTGAGCGTGTGGTGGGCATTACATGGCCCGTGTCACCGTCCGGTGGGCCTGACATGGGCAGTGTTGGGGGGTGGTGGGTAATGTATCAACTTAATTTGGGTGTTTTGGGATGTGATCGAAGATACCTATGAAAGAGGCACAGGAGGGCTTAGTATAGGTAGTCCAATATATCAATTTGATCGTCGTCATCTCCTAAGCATGATTGTCTTCTTGGCTAGCTGATAGCACTACTCCAGCATGAGTTATGCCCCATTGTCCTGAACACCGTTCTGAACCGCTCAAAATCACCACTCTCCCACTGAAGGCACACTTCCAACTATCCCCACCTAATCCCAACAGTATTCCCCAACTCCAACATTAGCCGCCAATGAAAACCCCCACAACTCGACCAAAACACACGATAAGAGAAAACAGACAAATCCAGCGCATTCCCCGGGTCCAAAAGACCCGTATTACACACCCTAAACTCACATACCGCCGTTTCTACGAGAATGAGTACGGTTTCATCGACTATGAACGGCATCAAACAGGGTTTCGAATTTTGGCTTCACAAAATTAATCTCGTCCGAGAAAAAAGCTTAAATAAGCCTTTGGCCTCCAAGGTGTCACGTGGAACAAGAAAATGGGCAGACGCAGGTTTTTGTGATTATGTAAGCAAAAAATACCCCGAGGTTTTAGGTCACGTGACAGAGAAACGGTTTGAAGCTCGGGGCACCTTCTGACACCCCCTTTTTCCACGTCCATCTTTGCAAAGTCTATTTATTCTCAAATAAGGTTTGTCCCCACAATATGCATGCAGCCCAAATAGGCATTTCCTGTTTGAGAAGGTCCTCCACATTGTTGCTTTCCGAACTCTTGGCGGTGCACAAAGAATTAAAGTTTGTTAGCGAGATTTTCATGCATGACAAAGTGGGGGTTATTGAAGAGTACGATAGTAGGGGAATATGAGGGGGGGGTGTAAAGTGATGGTAGGGGGGTGGTAATGATTTGAAAACCAGCAGAAATGCTGAACTAGGGTAGGCGAATCACGTGACACCTTCAAATTCCAAATTGGACCAGAACTGACAGAGTTAGATACATCCTCTCCAGCCTATAGTATCCACTGTATATACCTCCATATAACATACACTAGACTGTTCTGTACCATTGTAAAAGTGGTTAATTTCTGCGGATATGCACGCTATGGACCCCCTGCAATGCACAAGCAACTTTTCCGGGCTAGAAACGGTGTCTGGAGAGAGGTGTGACATTTAGTTAAGTTTAGTTAAGGGTAGGGTTAAGTATGTACATTATGGTATAATAGGGCTAGCAGGGGCTAGGACCGGGGTTAGGGTTGATCAAGACCCATCATTCTGCTCCCCTAATCCTGATCTACAACCCTAGACTGTCCTGACTCTTTTCCGTCACTATTCCCTCTGTTACTGTCCATACCCTTTTTTAACCAGCATTTGTAGTTATATGTCTCCAAAAACACACACAAACATACAACTGCAACCCAGCATCTTTTTAGCGTGAGTTTAACCTTGTCTGGATCGACTGGTAACAGTATCTTTTAAGCTGCCTTAGCGTAGTCTTTAATAGAGCGATTATTGAGTGAGAGGAGGGTAAATATACGTATCGTTGTAGTTGGTGGAGTTTGGAAGTTATCGATTCCAAAAGTCGTCACGTGACTCTTTGAACCTCAATCTAGGTCCTGTCAAAATCTCACCTCGATATCCCCCCATTTGCACTTTCTAGACCCTCCTCTTTTTTTCTCACTTTTCCCAAACCCATAGATTAACCTGGGCACACCTAAAAGACACTAAATTAGAAGGGTCCGGAAACGATGTAACCGTTGTCCGCTTTGCCACGGAGTTTGGATGGACAGTGATGAGAGTCACGTGATGGAGGAGGTGAGAGTTGAAGAGGCTGTAAGGGTTTTGTGTGAGGTCATGTGATCAGGGATACCGGGTCACGTGATCTAGGGGGTGATGGTCATGTGATAAGGAAGCGTAGAGAACTGCTGTTAGATCTGAATACAATCGAGCTGACTAATGGTACTGTATCTATTATGTTCAGAGTATCGACCATCACCGTTCAAAATCATCAGAACTCAGATGAGTCAGCAGGAGGCAGGAGCAGGTATATTTTGGTTTAGGAGTCACGGGGTGCGTCACGTGACCGTATTATTCACTTTCAAAAATCGCATTTCGCCTTTTCTCCTCTGTGACAGATGTTATCCAGTTACAAGTAGCCAATCCTATACACATGCAGTTTATCTCCTCCAATAATACACGCCACATACTTGTAGAATCACTCAGAAACGTCAAAGCGAGTCAGACGCAAAAGAAGACAACCCAAATCTTGTCATTCATCGTCATTAACCCCCTGTAACCACTTCCTTACCTTCTCCTACCCCTCGAGCCGTTTTTCTGCGACTTCTCCAATTATACCATATTTCGAAACTCTCCAAAACTCCCCAGAGCCCGCGACCCTGAGTAAACCGAGGTCGAGATGTTTAATGGTAGTATCTGTGTTCTGTCAAAGTCACTTTTGGACTTTCCATCAGATTTTCTGACTGTTTGTGTTCCTCCGTTTGAATAAGCTATAGATTTGTGGAATGCAGTCTACCGCTCCCTAGAGGTCACGTGAAAGATGAAATGGCGTCGTATCGGGTCCTGTGGCTCTGTCACGTGATACAGCCATCTTTTGGACTCTCTGCGGCCAAATTGGTGATTCTGGAGTACTTTTCTTCAACGAAGCTCTTTAACTAACAGTGAGATGAACCGGCACTCAGTAAGACTCAGAGATTGAACAACGGCGAGTTAGTCACGTGACATCATTATTAAACACTTTTACTCCGTCTTTTCTTACTGATATCATATGATGATAGTCCTCTTATCATTTGTTACAACAACTTACAGGCTCTTCAGATTGATAAGAAACCACTCTGGAGCTTTGTCAATGTTCGTATGATTGATTCAATAGGTTTCAACAGTGTCAAATCTGTGGTCTTGAGTCTAGAGTAGCTGTAAACGGCTCTGTCATGAGCTCCTACAGCCTACGTCCACTACAGTACAGGCCGGGTAAACTGGCGATTTGTTAGACTTTACTTTAAGCGAAAATAGGTTTTCACTAACATTGTTCAGAAGCTTGCCTACTAGTCGGTATGATTACTTCACCTTTCTGAAACTCCCTAGTTCAGCACCATTACTCATCTCAGAACCAAAGGAGACATACCAGCGAACTCACCGGGATCTGTACTACCCCCTTGAACGCCTTTTGAGACGAAAAAGCGACGTTTTTCGAAAAGTCGAGAATCAGTCATTTTGCCTGGCACCTGTACAGGCGAATATCGCATTTCAGACCTGCTGACTAATCAGAGCAGAACTGAAAGTTGGTCTGATCGCATCAAAAATAGTACCAAATGAATCTTCAGAGTGGGGCGATTATGATGGTATCACTCATTTATCTACCCCTGGCCTCTAGCATGGGTTTATCCTCCTACAAAGTTGTGATTGCATGGGTCACCTCTCTGTGTTTTGAACTTTTGGGACTTTTCTCAGAAATGAACAGGTTGACCTGAAGACACAAAACAAAAAAAACAAAAAAAAAAAACACAACTTGCATGTCAATCTGTTGCCCCAGAAATAAGGATGACGTCATCGTGTGCATGGTCTAAGGAAATGAAGTCCTAACTTGGTCTATATATATGCCACAGAGATGTGAAGTAGCCCATTCGATAGCCCTCGTCCAGGGGATTCGAGCCGTCCGTACCACCTATGCTCTAATCGGACTTGTCAATGTCGAGTGATGTCTCCTTCAACCGGTTTCCCTGTCTCTCTCCATCACAACATTGAGGCTGATGAATAGGTGTAGCAGCGAGTCTTCATATACCGCGAATATTGCTCTAACATACTCGAAACTGGTACCATCAGATAGCCCCGGTCCAGCTGAGCACTTTGGTACCACTCTCGGGAAGATTCGACATCCCCATCTCCCGATAGAGCCGATCCAGTTTACTCACAACGACTAAAAGTATGATATTCCGACAGAACCCATCTGCGTCTCTCTGTGGAGACGGTGGATACGAAGAGCAGTCTCGATATTCGTGGGTGAGTCTCTGGGAGTCAGTTTCAATTCATCACATTGTGTCGGCTCCCGTAGTTAAGGTAATTACTTGGGAATACTTGAAGCAAAAAGTCCTTGAGGGGTGCAAATTCGGTGTTCCCGGAACTATACGGGAATAAAAAATATGCCTAGCGGTAGACAGCATTCTGTTATCTAACAAATATGCTGCCAGAACTATCACGTGACTCACATATCTGGAGATACCCGGGGTTTTGGAGCAGAGGTTCAACTGTGGCCTAGTTAGGTTTAGGTCACAGAATAAGCTGTAGTATAGTTAGGTTGGGTAATGATCGTAGTTGTACTGTTCAAGCGACACTATTGACAGTTTATCTCTAAAAGTCTGTACTAGGTGTAGACGCCTCTGTACATGACCTACAAGTATGTAGATTCTTACATCTTGTCCACACTCATGTCTATACATACTGTCTTGAGAGCATCGCTGGGGAACCCAGTTTTATCATGTTTCTGCACTCGTAGTTAAGGTAATTACTTGGAGATACTTGAAGCAAAAAGTCCTTTAGGGGTGCAAATTCATTGTTACCGGGGTCTGATAGAAATTACAAGAGTTCTACAGGATAAAGGGCTGTCCGTTTGCCAACAAATATGCTGCTCATATTATCACGTGACTCACATATCTGGAGATATCACGGTTTCTAGGCACAGTGTCAACTACAATCTAGTTAAGTTTAGTGGGAGATAATGACAGTATTGAAGTTAAGTTTTCTCCAGTCAAGCTACAGTACTAGCACTGACCATATATTTGCACCACAAAAAAGCTGGTCTTTCCAACTATCACTTTTAACACCAAAAGTTATACACCCGATACCACCAA
The DNA here is from genome assembly GCA_900519055.1 of Yarrowia galli. NCBI lineage: Eukaryota > Fungi > Ascomycota > Dipodascomycetes > Dipodascales > Yarrowia > Yarrowia galli. The sequence goes on along the minus strand of ULGS01000006.1, from coordinate 702,344 downwards.
GGTTTCTGACTGAGCTCATACTTGTCCCTGACAATCTCCTCCTTCACCTTCTCCAGGTCCATTTCTCTACGTCCAGTGTCGATATCAATATCCCGAATCCTCAAGATACCATCTCTCTTGACAATCTTGTAACCAATGATAGAGGCCAAGATGACGGGAGCAGCAAGGTAGGCCGAGAAGAAGTCCTCTGCGTTAGGCTTACCTCCCAGAGGGAACAGAGCGATCCAGAACTGGGCAATGAGAACCAAAATGTTTAGAAGCAAACCGACATAGGACCCGTATACTCCAAAGCCTGCGGTAAAGGTCAGTTCACTGGTGTCTCGTTCTCTATACTTGAGTGCTTGTCGGAACCGGATATGAGCAAAGTTGATGGACCCCCAGACTACAACTGAAGAGAGTCCCGAAAGAGCCAGGAGCCAGTTGAAGACGGCGTTTCTGACCTCTGCTCCGGCTGCTGAAATGAAGGCAAACAGGGAGAATACCAGAATCACAGCTATTCCAGCAATAGGTCGTCCCCGTCTATCAATATAGGCAAAAATTTGGGGCGCCTGGCCGGCTTCAGCCATTGCTGCCATGGTTCTGGAAAAGGAGTAGACACTGGCATTTCCAACAGACAAGACGGCAATCATGATAACCACGTTCATCACAGACGGTAGACCCTTGACTCCAGCTAGACGAATGGCAATCACAAACGGAGAAGCTGCAGCGTCGGCCGAAGATTTCTTATTGAGCAGCATTTCGTTATCGTAAGGAACCAACAGTCCTACAAGGGTCAGAGACACGATGTAGAATAGACAGATTCGCCAAAAGACCTGTTTTGTGGCCTTGGGCAGCATCTTTTGAGGATTGACGGTTTCTGCGGCTGCCAGACCAGCCAGTTCGGTTCCTGCAAAAGCAAACGCTGCAGTAACGAACACAGAACAGACACCTTTGAATCCGTTGGCAAAAGCTCCGGGGCTTTGCCACAGTTTGCCTCCTTGATACTCGGCAAAAGCTCCATTGGAAGGACCTCCTCCAGCCGCCATGACAATGCCGAAAATGATGAATCCACAAATAGCTGTGACTTTAACAATGGAAAAGACAAATTCGGCTTCTCCGTATCCCCGGACTCCAAAGAGATTGATGGCGACAATCAGACTCCAGAAAATGATGATCCAGGCCGCGGTGTTGATGGAGGTGCCGTTGATTTCGTTCCAGAAGTTGACAGTCATGGCCGCAGCCACCAGCTCCAAAGGCATGATGACAAAATTACCCATGACGGAGTTCCAAGACATTGCAAAGCCCCAGCCGGGATCGATGAAGCGGGTAAAGAGAGTGAAATAGCCGCCCGAAACGGGGAAACAGACAACCAGCTCTCCGAGAGCATGCATTGTCAAAAGAAGCATGATTCCAATCACTCCGTAGGCAATTAGTAGAGCCGCAGGACCTCCGTTACTGAGTGTACTTCCAGACCCAATAAACAGACCAGTGCCAATGGAACCACCGATAGCAATCATCTGCAAATGTCGTCCCTTGAGGTTTCTTTGTAAAGGAGAGTTGGCGGTCTTCAAGGCGGTGATTTCCATGGGAGACAGACCTGTGAAATCCAGATGGGTTCTGTCTGAAGGTCCAAATCCGTACTTGAACCGTCCCCATCGAGTTGATGGAAGCACCTCTTCCACCTCACCAGCAATTGACTCCTCTGAGAAGTGTACAGTCGTTTTGATGTCTTCCTTGGACATGGTTTATCCGACTGGCTGTAATTGTCGTGTCCGCTCTCTGGTGGCCATGGCTTTGTATAAATCAGCCGGTAATCGACTTCTGCTTATCTCTGTCAAAAGATAACGTCTGTCGTGGAACAAAGAGTAACATACGAGGGTTAGTGTTAGATAAAGTCGGCATGGGAAAAGAAAGCCGCTAATCTGACAACGTTGTTTACAAAGGGAATATCAGTGGACAATGTTGTGCCCTCCAGGCCAGATTCAATGTGGGAACTGGTGGTGCCATTCAACTCGCCGTCTTCTGCTGATTCAGACAGTACAAGCACAATGATCAGCAGATACTTACAAGTAGATGCACTTTTCCGCTCTGACCTTTGTTTCTGAATGAATTGTCTTTCCGGGGTAATGATCCCCTATCTCTGTCCGTCTGTTATCTGAGCGGAATCCTTAATCCGACAATCATAAGACTCGCTTAAACGAAATAAGCGGCCATCTAAAACTAGCGGACTCAAACAAGCTCTGTTATCTCTTATCAGTTGGTGGGGCGGAAGTCTTAGCTCTTTGTACCACAAGAATCGACTTTCCCAAACGTTATTGCACGAACGAAAGACACCTTATTCAAGGGCAGCTTGGTGGACAAGACCATTCGCTGGATAGGAGTCGTAGAAGCTTGTAATTACTACCATTGAGGTCAGCACCTTCGCGTGACCATTTTGGTACTACTTTGAGTGGGTTCCGGTTGGCTGAAATTTGTCACAGACATGACAGGAGAATTCTGACCTGTTGACACCGCTGTGATTTCCATCAGAGCCTAAATGACTTTCATCTTAACTATTCCCAAGTAAATATCTCAACCGCGACAAAAATAGGAAACAGCTTGTTCAACTGACTGTAGCCTACCAAGTCTCAGAGTGGAAAAGCGATCTCATCTAAAAATATTTGTACTGAACAAGGTGGATTTTATTACACCATTTTAATCGTCGCGCTCCGCTGATTCGAATGGTCTAATAATATATACCCTCTTCAGTACAGAATTGTTGAGATAAACACTCCTTTTCACGATAGAGTAGATTGTCTGATTTTTGGGTGACTATAAAGTGGTGTTGCGGGGAACTTTTCCAGAATATTATTATATGTACGTGTTTGTCTTGGTCATGTGACTTTAATGGTACTATCGTTTTTTCAATTGCTCCCTTGCTGGCGCTTGCTACACACCACTGAGGTTAGGGAAGTTGACTGGGACAATTCAACACAACCCTTCACTGAGGCTAAGAAAATCTGGTTAAGAGTAGTTTAACACAACCCTTCACTGAGGCTAAGAAAAGCTGGTTAAGAGTAGTAAGTAAACACAACCCTTCACTGAGGCTAAGAAAAGCTGGTTAAGAGTAGTTCAGCACAACCCTTCACTGAGGCTAAGAAAAGTTCGTTAAGGGTAGTTTAACACAACCCCTCACTTTGTTCAGGCTTGTGATAGGTGCAGGTCATATTGAAAGAGATAATGAAAGTTGACATGAGGGAGCCTGTAATGAGCCAGGGGACTCCAATGGAACGTACATCGATAATGCACTGATTGTGCCAGTCCATTCAAAACAATCGCTGTGGAGTCACGTACATTGGAAAGGAGTTCTGTGAAACATGTTACAGAGGCGAGGCAGGAAGTTGCATGCCATCTCGGTTAAATACTCTGTCACAGACCTCGAGTTGCTCCGGTCAATGTATGCAGAACCTCAGTTGCCTGCCCAGACAAGAAAATAGCAGAAGTCAGTCCAACTCAGAGAAGAGCTCGCGAAATCAACACCTCCATCACAACAACCTATCGTGACCCTTGCTTTGCGGAACAAAACGGTACCATAAAAGCTACCCCCTTCAGTACAGTTATTTGTAGATATACTCGCTTTTCCAGTCTGAGACTGCGACACCATCTACAGTACGAGTACTGAAAGGTTGTAAAGAAAAAAGGAGCGATTAACCACAGATAATTGTACTGCGCGGGGTCGATATTCTTATGCCACTCGAATCAGCAGAACAAGGTAAATAAAATGATGTTATAATATCGACCTCTCTCAGTACAAATATTTGTGGGTGTAGACACCTCGTCTATAGACGGCTTTCCCTCTGACTCTAAGTTGAGTTTCTCAGTTCGGACTCGTAGTTAAAGTAATTACTTGGAAATACTTAAGGGCAAAAGTCCTTTAGGGGTGCAAAATCGGTGTTCCCGGAGTTAGAAGGGAATGGAAAAGGTGTCAGAAAATACAGCGCTGTCTATTTTCCAACAAATATGCTGCCATAACTATCACGTGACTCACCTATCTGGATATATTACAGTTTCTAGGCACAGTGTCAACTATAATCTAGTAAGGTCTAGTTGGGAGACTATGGAGTTTAATGTAAAAACAAAAAACCGACAGAAATGACAGCAGTATAGTGACACTTGATTGTGGGTCATCTCAGCAAGAGTTAGAGACTCGGTTGTTTATACAGTCTCTGACAGTGTAGCTAAAAGGTGGATCACCAGACATCGCTTTAGACTGTAGCTACCAGACTTGGTCATAGTTGTTGTTTCCCCTAGAACTACCAACTGTGCTCCAAAACATCAACAAACTCCAAGTGAAGCCCCATTTCGCAGTTAAGGTCTAGATGAGTGGAAAAGCCCCATACTTAGACATTGAACATGATTATAGCCCACTAACCGTTGCAGTTACAACGTCAACAACAACGGCAATCGACTCAGAACTTACAAGGAGGAGCCCAGGACGATGCTGGGCGGGACAATTACGGCAGCATCATTCTCACAGTGAACCACTGCCACACCGCTCAAACACTGCTATACATCTATACATACATTCCTTACATAATCATTAGCCGGTTCTCGAGTATTTGGCAGTTGGGATAGGAGGGCTGGAAGACTGAACGAGAGCAAGAGAGCCCACTCGGGCAGTTGGAGCTCACGGACACCGACAAGACTGTCTGACTGAGCTATGAGTAGCTCAGAGTCGCCCTGCGCCCCCGTTACCGCATCCCCAGTGGTTCAAAAATAGTCGAGTTGTTCAAACGGAAATCGGGGGTGGTTTTTAACACTCGATCAACGGTCGAACTGGCGTTCTCCCGTTTCGATCTCGTGTTAAAAGTCACCAAACAACTTTCCATACGGATCAGGACACACAATTCCATAATCCAACTCCTCCTCGGGATAACTATCAAACAACGAGGTATCCCCCACACCACTCTGAATGGGCGGTTCATAGGGAGTCTCGATATCCTTTGAAAGCAACTTTTCCCAAATGACCTCGCTGAACCACGGGTGGTTCTTGACGTCCTGAGGACCGCCCTGAAGGTTACCGTATCGTCGAGTGAGATCCTTGGTGATGAGCTTTGTCAGCAGATCGGTGACATCCGGATGGAGATAGCTGGGGTACCTCACGTGACCCATGAGAATGTTCTCGTACGTCTTCATGGGCGTGTGGTCGTAAAAAGGAGTGTATCCGGTGAGCATTTCGTAAATCAAAATGCCCAACGACCACCAGTCCACAGACTTGTTGTAGGCCTTGGTGGTGACCACCTCAGGGGCAATGTAATCTGGCGTTCCACACAGTGTCCAGGTCACGTCACGCACCTCCTTGGCAAAACCGAAATCCGTGATTTTGATGTGGCCATTCTTGTCCAGCAAAATGTTCTCGGGCTTGAGATCTCGATAGATGATGTTATGGGAGTGGAGATACTCGAGAGCCAGGGTGACTTCGGCGGCGTAAAACTTGGCCACGGGGTTGGGGAAACGCTGACTCTTTCGCAAAAGAGAAAACAACTCGCCTCCCTCGACGTAATCCATCACCATGAACAGATTTTTGGAGTCCTGAAAGGTGCCCCACATTCTGATCAAAAACGGATGTTCCACCAACTTGAGCATTCGTCGCTCGTCGTTCGTGTGTTCCACCTGCTTCATCTTCACAATCTGCGCCTTCTTGAGCACCTTGATGGCATAGTATCTGTTGTTGTGTACCGATCGAACCAGATGTACTCGGCCAAACGAGCCGGTTCCAAGCGTTCGCTGGATCGAAAAGTCCGTCAGCGAGTACTTGCCTTTGGACACTGTGCTTCGGTTTGGTAGTGAGGCCATTGGGGGTGTGTTTGTGTTTGTGTTGTTGTTGTCAAAGGTGTACTCGGTAATGTCGCAAATCCGTCGTAAGTCACGTGCTAGTCAATTCTGCTGGCAATCACTCTCAATAATCACGTGTATCTCAGGTCACGTGCGCTTAGTCAGAAGATCTTCAGACGTGGTTTCTTCGGTCTCGTTTCCTGTCTAATCGTCTCCAGACTAAACAGACCTATCGTGCGCTGGCGTGTCGACTGCTGCAGAGGTTAATTTAGTGGGTTAGGGTATCGAGAGGGGGTCTGCAGATTTGGGCGGGGTGTGGTGTCGGTCACGTGGGAGATAAAAGCTCGGAGAAAGTCGGGTTAGGGTAAATAAGATCACGTGATTCGATTCCAACATCAACCGAGCAAATCCATCAGCCCAATCCCAATCTACAAACCCCTCGTATCTTCTCTTACTGCATCCAGAAGAGACAAGACCAAAACAGCCGAAACCTAAAAATCGTCGATGCTTATGTAAGCGACAGGGGGGAGGTGGGGGGTGGGCTAGAAATATGAGAGTGTTTGATGTGATAAGGTAGAGGAGGTGCTGAGGAGTCACATGGTAGTGTTTGTTTTGTTTAAGGGTGTCTGTAGCTCGTGGATTGTTGTTTTCTGATCTTTATTCCACCAATATTGTCTCAATTGATACGGGTGTTACACGGTTGTATTCGTCACAGTGAGACAAATCTAATGGGTTACTTATGACGCATATCCGAGCTGATTTGACTGGTTTAGACCTACTACTTTCGTCAGGTTATGAAAAGACAAAGTTCTGCTTATATAAGCGATGTGGAGTGTGATAAGTGGTGTCAAGTGGTTAAATGGTGTTGGGAATGGGGTAAGGGTATCTCAGCCGGTACTAGTGGCTTTGGAGGTGGTAATTGGGGTAGGTTGAGTGTACCGTTAGTGAGAACCGAAGATTGGTGACAAACTGATCAGGTGCTTGTTATACCACAGTAAAAGGTGTACCAGCAGACTCCTACTGATAAGGGGATCATGATGATCAAAGAAGAATTAGAATCGGGTAAGAATTGAGTATGATAGGCTTGGACGGAGATAACAGGCAGATTGGGTCGGAAATGAGATGGGGGAGGTCTGTGACATAAAAAAGTTGATGGATGTAGTTGGCAGAGCCAGGAGACTGTAATTCTTCTACTTGTTTCTCTTTATCTACACCCCTACTTGAGATAGAGATACAAGTATAGGTTTCATTAGGGACAATATAGAGGAGGTATAGAAGGGTAAGAAATGCTCCGATCCCCACAGTAACTGACTCCAAAGAAAGACAATGTTGCATTAACATGGATCAAACTCCTCACTAGTTTCTACCACCCTTATTACCGCGGCTAAACCAATTCCAAGTTTTCCCCACTCCATGTAACGTCACAGTGACACCAGATGAGCATTCAGGAACAAGAGAATCATGTGAGACCCGATTCCAAATTAGATCTAGGTCCCAGACTAGTACTGACCGATTTGGGCGACTCTAGTATCACTTGTGACGCTACCGAGATACTACCAGTATTTTAGTGCGGCTGGAATTGAAGGTAGGGTAACAGGTGGGGGGAGGATGTGGAAAGCGATGACCAAGGAAGAAGACAAGAAGCCAAAGGTAACTGTCATGGTATCAAAATACTCCTCTGGAACTCAGCTATTGAATGACGCTCTCAACTTTCTGTTTAGATTAGTACAGGGGAAGTTGTGAGAGGTGAGTAGAGGAGAGCGGATGGTGACTATGTAAATCAATTCTATCGGCTAAGAGTACGGTGTGGTCAGACCTCTATTACTGGCTACTTACAAACTCTCAATCTATATCTTCGTATCTCTGTTCCACTTCTTCATGTGGTTCAGTACACACAGAAGAGTGTCTATACTACCAACGTGTTGAGATATCCAGTCTTTTTTTGGTATCAGTTCAATCACAAGACTGATACGAGTCCAGCAGTTTATTTCATTTACTTCTAGCACCACTTCTGACAAAGCTTAGCGCACCCGAAACCATCGAGTCTTTCGACAATGGGCGACAAATCACATTAAGTATTTCGACTCGTCAAGTTGTCAACAAAACAAAACATATTGTTCAACTACAATCACTGTCTTAGTTATACGCTAACAAAACGTCAACTAGTAATGGAGCTACATGCGTCATACCAGCGTCTACGTTGAAGGTGACCAAAACCTAGCCCTTTCACCAAAACCGACCTTTACTGATATCACCGTCATCGCACGACTCAGACGAACACAACTGTACCCCTCTCATCCCCATCGCGCTGATACTTACAATTTCACCCACTTCCCCGCCCTATCATCTAATTTAAGGTCACTCATCACATCCATCCACCCATCCAAACCTTATCAATTGTGAGCCGCACGATCCAGCCCCCACGAACTCACCCTCTTACACAAACAACATGGTGTTGGAGAAACACGCCACAGGACCCCTGATCGAGGTCCAGCTTGGAGGCAGCAACCAGGGCAAGCTCCAGGTGGACAAGATCGAACACTATGTCACTTTCTCACGTCCTAACGGCAGTGTCTTTCGATCACAGACAACACGACTGGCATTACACACGGGGATGAACCAGACACAAAAACAGGTAACGACACAGACACAGCCTGCCACCAACATGTTCGCATTCAAGACCAACATCTCGGGCACTTTCAACTTTGGACCTGCTTCTACGACTTTCAAGGCGTCTCCGCAACACAGAACAGGACCCTTTTGGCGCTACTACGTCCACAACGACAATCTCTACGTGTTTCTCAAATTCAAGGGTCAGCATTACTACTTCAAGATCCAACTGGACACGTCAACAGCCCAGCTCATCAAACCTGGCGAATACAGAGAGTATGTCACCGTCGTCCCCGTTGTCCACCCTGTGCCCCAGCAACCCGTCGGAAGCAGCAGAAGAGCCAACCACAATCTCAGTGACGTGAGGGAGAAGATGATAGACAAGGCGGACTTTCACATTGAGTGTAACGACAAGGTGCGCATCCCTGTTCACAGTCTCATCATGCAGACGTACTGGTCATGGTTCGATACAATGATGCAGTCGGACTTTGCCGAGGTCCACAACAAGGTACTCAAGCTGGATTTCCCCTCTGACTGGATCGAGGTGGTGGTGTCGTATGTCTATGGACAGACGGTGGAGATGACATTTGAGCAGGCAACAGGTTTGGTGGTGGTGGCGGAAATGTACCAGCTTCCAGAGTTGGGTGAAATGGCCTCTGACGAGATCATGAAGTCGCCCAGAGATTCAATTCCACTGGATGAGGCGGTGTTGGGATGGAAACGGGCTCACGAAGCTCGTAATGAGCCTGTCAAGGCGTTCCTGGCCCGGAACATTGCTCATAAGAAACCCCAGATTGAGAAAAACGACGATGACAAGAGAGCCTTTGAGCCTTTGTCGTCGGAAGAGACTCTGGGGTTGTATTTCGATACGTTAAACATCTCGTCGGTGTCGGTGTCGGACAACAGGATGGCTGTTGATGGCTTTTGATGTGGCCACTGTGAGGGAGTACGGGTATTGAGCGGGGACGATCTATGATGGACATTACCATGCACCATCATGGAACAGTATTAGTGACCACTGGACCATTCCAGTCATCTGCGTAATGACCGGAGTCCTCCATTTTTGAAATAAACGACTGATCAACCACACCCGAGTTCATCAGCTTGATCAAGTTCACCACAAGTCCCCTATAGAGATCATAAATGTAGGGGAACTCTTCGTTGACCAGAGCGTACCTGCATCCTCCCTTGAACACCAGTTGAGTACACTTGATCCATCCGTCATGGAGCCAATATTCAGTTGCCACATCTTGCTCCTTAGACTTGAGACAATCTCCCTCAAGCCAGCATTGAACAACACATAATGCATCACCCTCATCGTCGTATTTCGTGAAATAGAACAGTCCATCGTAAAACACAGGTTGAGGTACCCCTTCTTCACCCTTTTCAGGGTTTCGCATTTTCTCACTGCACAGGATAGGACGGCATCCAGATGCTCGTGACAAGTACCTGATAGTCCACCAAGTATAACCATCATCTTCAGCATGATGTTCGTAGAGGAACACGTGTGGTCCTAGCACCTCAACAGTGAAATAATCAACGTCCCCAGTATTGTGAACATCTGGTTTGAGACCAGGAGAGTCTTTGAATTTGATGATCAAATGACTATGGGATTCCATCAGACCTGGGGTGACTGTTATGATGATCACCATATCTTCGTGTGATATGATGAGCGACTCAGTTTCGTCATCCATCAATTTTGGCCAGTTATCTGATAAAGACAAGTCCACGCTGACCCCGTATTCACTGGTGTAGACACCACCTGCTCTGAGTGTCTCTGTGGACACCATTTCAGGTTGCAGACTCGTTTCGTCCCATTCCTTGAAATTGTAGAACACGTGACGTTTTTGCTGTTGTAGAGGTCCAAACTCGTCTGGACTGACCTTCTTCCATTTCGGAGTGAACTCGGCGCCCTCTTGCTGACGTCTCAGAAACTCAATGGCACATTCCTTGTAAGAGTTGCGAAGGGAGAACTCGGGATCAAACCAGGGACAGAGTGGTTTCAGTTTGCGTTCAAATAGGGAATCGGGGATTGCAAGGGTATCACTTTGTGCCAACTGACACAGAGACGGCAGGTCGAGGAAGTCGTACACGATTGCCAGAATTTCTGGGGGGAGCATGGGTGGTTGTGGGGTGAGTTGTGGGGGGAGTTGTGGTGGGTTGAAGGAAGTCATGTTGGTGCACTGTAGTTAATAAGGTTTGTCAATATGCAGACAATTGATGAGCCGCACGGGAAGGGTAGGGGAAAAAGGGTGTGTTCAATCTGATGGATAGTGGAGGTATCGGGTCGGATGGAGTTTCTCTGAATCCAGTGAGTCAGAAATAGTAGGCCTAAAGCTTTGGTTTATTGAAATCGGCTTCGTGGAAAGTTTTGAGGTGTCTGTTCTGGATCTCGCTCGGTTAGTTCAAGATACTCCTCTCTGTAGTTGGGAGTATAGTGAGACAAGCGAGTGGCACAACGGTCACTTCAACTCTGTCAATTTTGCTGCGACTATGTCCAGCTCTTTACAGAGCACTCGGAAGCGCATCAACTTCGTATATTCAACGGGTTTCATAGTGTCTCCTCCATTTTCAGGCACTTCCAGACAAACACAAATCACCAATATTAAGACCACCTTAAATCACGATGAGATCATGATAAACGGAAGAAGAGTCCAGAAGAGTATCTGGTAGTCTATTGCAGAACATGAAACCACCATTCGACTCAGAAAGGTCGATTTACCGTATTCGCGACCAGATAGCGTGGATTGGGGGTGGAGCCGGAGATGTAGACCCAAGAACAGGACATTGACGTCATACACAGCTATAGGCATACATCAGGTGGTGGACCCGAAGGTGTGTTGGACCCTTCAGGTGTAATTTTCAAGCCTGTAAATCGACGTACAACTTGTCGTCTTGGATGTGAAAGGGAAGTGGCAGTCTCATGATGTCAGTAGAGATGGTTAGGAGGCCTATCTCATCCGAAGGTCCAGGCTAAGCCATGAGAACAGAATGAAGAGAATTGATCACGTGACAATGATGGATAGTCACGTGAATACAGCAACTATGCACGTGACTGCAAACGGCCAAATCCATCATTAATAACCTCCCCTGTCAAGTTGTTACTCTACGCCCCACATCTCAGTTAGTATGTTAATTATGTGATTTGGTGACCTCAGACGTCAATTCTTGACTCCCTCTCCCCTGGGCTAATTAGGAATCTTCTGAAACTCGGCCCGTTTCTTCTGCCATCGTTCTAGGGCGACCATTGCGTAGACTACCAGAGCCACGAGACCCAGGAAGATGAGGATGCCTCCAGCGAGTTCCAGCAACGAGTGTTCTTTGTGAGGGTTCTGGGGTTTGTCCAGAAGTTGAACAATAGTGTCCAGACGAGATTCGATAGCTTTGAGTCGTTCTTCCAGGTTTTCCATGTTGTGTTCAAGTGTAGATGTTGTTGAAATGGAGTACTAGCTAGTTGTTGGTAGTCGTGGTAGGTATGTACTTTTGAGAGATGTGTAACTCGAAAAGAAGAGTGAGAAGTGGGAACTGCAATATACTCCATAGCCTCGCCAAATTCACTATCACCCAAACCGGCTCAGACTCTCAGACAACCTCAGACATCCGACTTTAAGCAGGGCACGGCACACGCCCAACTTACTCCACCTGAGAGAGAAAGGTGGGCAGAGAGATTGGGGTGACGTAAATACACAACAAGAGACACAAACAGAATGTCGCAAGAGACACAAAGGGATTATTGCGACAGTCATCAAGCCACAGTCATTCTAGTGACAATATCAGGACCACCCCCAGAACTCGTTTTACTGTTCCTATAGCAACCACACTAGATTGACACAGCCCGGCTCGTATGTTAACTTAAAGGTCTGATCAAGAGTCTAGATAGTGGAGGTAGCTCGAGTGTAGAGTGGGTGTCACGTGGGTTGAGGGAGTTGAGTCACGTGACAAATGTACTGATTTATGGGCAATGGATTGTCAACTCCTTTTTTCTGGTCACGTGACAACCTCTCCTGACTGTCACCCATCCATGTCTCTCCCTATCTGTACAGCCCCCAACTTTAGATGGAGATAACTCTCACTCAAACCCAGCCCTCAAAACACTTCCGAGAAAAGTCAGTCTGAGCCGGACACGACTTGGAGAAGAGCGGAAGTTGCAGGGAAAAAAGCTGAAATTGCAGAAAAAAGGATTAGTGTTGAGTTGAGCGCAGGACAGCCTTACCACAGACCTCCTATGGCGATTGCTAAAGAGTTATACCCATACAGCCACTTCCACCCACTTTTATGCTACAAGAGTGGTACCAAAATGATCGCCAGATCTCGCTCTTTCCAATGGTACCAAAATTGGACTCATCTGGGCTCTACAGCTCGCGTTGTGCTGCTTTCATCTATTTCCCCAGATTAAGGTGAGGGAGAATCATTTCCAAGCCGCACGCTTAGGAGTGCTACAAAAAGATGCTCAGCAAGAATATCACAGATATAAAGACACTTTGGTAAGTAACTTGAGCACTAAAGTCCTGACTGTAATTTTGGATTCTCGCTAGGACCACTACCAATGGAGATACAGAGGAGTCTACGGTTGCTGAACTAATCACTCCATAAACGGCTCCAGATGATCTTATGACAAATATGAAACCTTAAAGCTAACGAATGTCGTGTGTGTCTCCCTTTCCATGACGTCATAACTGCGGATGGTATAGACACGTAATAATATCCCTGAGTAAGATCCAAACCGACTAAATAACTGCATATTCAACATCCTGAGACACAGACGAATCGAACAGACCCGGTTAAAGCTTATTTCGGGCTACTTCATTTTTCACCTCTTGGGTCACCATCATGATTTGGTCACTTCATCGATTTCTGAGAAAAATTAAAAATTCCCAAAACTCGGAGGGTGACCCATTCACTCAAAACTTTGTCGCATGGTAAAACAACATTAGAGGTGGAAGGTGGATAAACAACTGGCACCATCAGAATCGCCTTACTCTGAAGTTTCTTTTGGTACTATTTTTATGGCGCTAAGACAACTTTGAAAATTATCGTGATTAGTCAGCAGGTCTGAACGGCTAAGGAGACATACCTAGTGGTGGTAGCGTAACCGGAGAAGACGATAACGAGAATATGAGCTCGATAGTAGTATAATGTGTGTACGAGGAATAGACTAGCTCAGGTGTTTTATCGGTAGAGTCATTATTGGTGGAGTTAGAAGGGGTCTGTGGAAGCACTCCAGAAACGGCTCCAGTTGATTATGTGACGGATATGAAAGTTTAAACCGTGAGAAGGGCGGTGTTATTAGAATAACGAGGAGGGGAGATATCACGAATTTGACGACACTTTAGTACTGCGAAGTGAGTGCGATGAGTCTATCGATACCCTTGGTTTGCTCATAGGAGCATTTCTGGTGGAGTTAGAGGGACCTCGAAGGGAATCGTACTACGTTCCTGCAGCCTAATACAATCAGCTGCATAAATCTGCATGTTGTGTAATCACGAAACCTACGCGTCTCACACGTCTTTAGTACGAGTACACGATGACCCCCAACGATATCCAAACAGATGTCTTTGAGCTGGTGGAGCTTTTAGAAGACAAGTTGAAGAATGATGAAACCGAGCTGGAAAACAGTCTTCAGGAAATGAAGTCTCAACTGATGAGTGATTTGGAGAGCGTAACCAGACAATACGAGAGGCCTTACTCTTCAGGAGATGATGTTCATAACTACGTCGAGGATTTCAACCAGGTTGTTGATTTGTCCATGGAGCAACGAAACCTAGTCTGGAAGAAAACGCAAGAACATGTTGCAGTTTTGGAGAAGATGGGTCGAGTTTTCAAGTCTCAGGGCAACCTCGACAAGCTGAAATTGATTAATTCAAGACGTGCAAAGTTCGAACGTCATTTATATGATTATGCGAATGACATGAAACAGCCTGAGCCTTGGTTGCTGCAGAGTGGTCTGCAGAAGATTGCCAAGCTGCAAGACGAAGAGACGCGCCAAATGATCTGGAGAAAGTATCAGGCTTGGTATGGAGAACATATCACTCCCTATAAGAAGCTCAAACCGGTCACAAAGGTGGTCCCGAAGATCCAGAGGGTCCAGAAGGTGGCTACCGGCTCTTCTCTTCTCGCTAACGTTCCTCCTGAGATTTTCGCTGCGATTTTCAACGCTTGCGATCTTGAGACGTGCGTCAATTTGAGAGAGGTGGATTCGGCCTGGTATTTACTCTTCCAGCAGTCAGAACTTGCTCTCAAGCAGAAAATGCGAGCACGGAATCCCTGGATCACCCCTGGAGACGATCTCAGCTCTTGGGGGGACTGTGCTATGGTTTTTGTTGCGCGTCTGAGAACTTGGCAGAGTGCAGAAGATATTAAAAGCATTCATATCACGAGGAGGAAGACGGTGACGAAAACAGTGGTAGCATTCGAGCTGGGGAGGGACGAGAAATTGCCGCAAAACTTCTCTGTCATGTCAGATTCTCACAGTTGTCCTTATTCATGTCAACATTTTCATGCCAGGGAAAGAAATGATGAACACTTTCTCATACGAGATCCCTGGACTTTGGAAACGTCACGTGATTTCCATGATGCCACCGTGTATGTCAAAGGCGACAGGACTGTTGTCGAGGGACGAGGAGACGCTCGTGTGACTCTGCCTACTTGTTCCATCAAACCTGAAGATATCGACGAACAAAAGCCCTTGAGACAGACCGAGTCCTGCTTTGTGGTAAACCTCAAAAATGGTCACATGTATGTTGTGCCACGTGACCAGCCCCATTTCGAACACGGATTTGATGTCCCTCCTACTTACACAGGCTGCGAAGATCTCGGAGGGGTTCTTATGTGGTGTGATCGTGAAACTTCTAAAAAGTTCTTTTTTGCAGACCTTGAGACCAAAAAACTGAGAGAGTATGCCACCTGTGGGCTTTTCAGACCTATCGCTTCGTACAATGGTCTGATGTGGTGTCAGGACAAATTCCTCCGACTGCTGTTACCTACATTTGTAGATTTGGAAGACCCGGAAAAAAAAGTGTACTATAGCCCCGCCAAAGCTATCACCGGTCTCTCACGAAAATCACCAAAGCAGTGCTCTTCATCACGTGCCGCTCAGTTTTGTCTTGGACGTGGACATGATCCTGACCGAGTCATTGAGATTGTGGATATGGCCAGAGGCATACTAACCAGTGTTCTACTCCCACATAGCTGGACGGGACACACTTTTCCGTTCGATTACGTGACTTTTGTGGGATGGCTGGACGGCAAGTTTCAAGCCAGAGTGATGGGTCTAGATGATGCGAGACATGTTCGACGAGACATGTATCGGAAGTATGGCGTTCCGGAGGAAAATGAGCGGTCGTTTTACCGGTAGTGCTCTGATTTGAATAAAAGCTTGACCAGCCTAATGAGCACCATTCTGTTATCATTTTGGTGATCATTTTGGTACCACTTATTAGGAGCTTCGCTGCCTTAGACGGCTTCTAGTAGCGTATCATCTGCCTGGTCTTTGGCGCAGTCCGATTGTAGTTAGGTTTTGTTGGGTTGGATGGAGTTAGTTTAGGTTTTAGTTGACTATAGTGCATTTTTGGAAGAACTGTTGTATCTCATAAAGGAGTAATGGGAATGCTGTCACGTGATGAGGGTCACGTGATGGTGGCAATTTGAAGAGCTGGTAAAAAAATTAGAGAGATTGGGGCACTGGAGGCTGTTTTAGAGAGGAGCTCTGAATTGTCTGTTCCAAGGCTATGGATGTATTACTTTAGATTAGTGAGAGGGGTTTTGTTAGTTGAGCCTATAGTGGAGAGTAAAAAGAAGAGTGAATAAATAGACAATAATACTTGAGAAGGCTAACTATCTCAAGACAGCATTCTATCTCGTCGAATATTGATGTCAGAAACTTGAGACTAGGAATGTCACGTGATCGCACCTTGCTGAGTCAGCTGTAAAAAGCTCAAAGGGTTTGGAACTCTGTGGACAATTCTAGAGAGGGTGTCATAGTCTTCATATGAGCTTATGCTTTATGTCAAAAAGTAAGGGGAGCCGTTTGAGGAGTGTTTTGGAGGATCGCTCTAACTTGGCGAATAACACATCTAGAGAAACACCAAGGGTACTATCGTACTCCTCGTCGCAAATTCACAGTACTAAAGTGGTGTCAGAATTGTGATATCTGCTGTCGTCGTCGTTTTAATCCACCTCATGATTTTGTGGCTGTTGACTTTACATGAGAGGGCATCAAAAGTAGTCAATATTGCTCCGAAATGCTTGATAGTGGATTCATTCGACAGCTCTCACACTGAGGACCCCAGCTGTACCACTTTCATCGCGAGCGTGCGGCTCGGAAATTCCCTTGATAGAGTCCACCTTGTTTGTGCCACGAGGGAAGTTGCTTTCCCATTTCAGAACCCAGCGACCTCATCATCATAAGATTAATACCACCGTAACCGGCAGCTTCTTGCGATTCTTTTGATACCACTTTAGATGAGCTTTGCCTTCAGGCTGCCGTTTCCCTGATTTCCACAGTGAGATACCATGAGATTAGATATGTCGGTGAAGTCGGATATGCCGCAGAAGTCGTACCATATTACTCACCAGAGCTAGGGCTATCGATCCATGCTTTCAGATTTCAATTCTGACCTCTTCTAGCAAAGATAGAGACCCTCTTAGAGCCACCACAATGAGTCCATAGAAGGATATCAGTCTGCTTGTAACACAACCAGGAACGCTTTACAAGAGCTCCAGGTAAATATAGACAACAGCCACAATTCTCTGGAGTTGCGGTATTTCAGTAAGACCTCCGATTTCCCCATTTCGGACTCCGAAGAATGTAGGTCGGACTCCGAAACTGTCTCAACCTACAGTTGCTTTCCGTCGGGATGATGGAGTGAGAAGATGTGCTGTAGAGTAATCCGGAGGGGTTCAGTTGCTCCGAGAATTCGGTAGCCATATCATCCACGTGACAAGAGGGTCCAATCAAGTTTTCTGGTCATTCCCTCCACTTCTCCGTGAACTACATCGTTTCCCGTCGTTCCGATTTCTTGCATATGACATTTCGGACTCCGAAAATGGGGCCACCTTGAATGTGAGCTAGTGAGTCATTGGTGAGTCCTAACAAGACGGAAAGTTGACAGGCTATCACTGTCACGTGACTAAAGACATATCTTAGCTTCACATATCAATCCGGCCTTCTGATTTCCACCTATCTCACCACCATGAGACGCCAAAAATAACCCACATTAAGTTAACCTTTGCCGATAATGCCTTAGCAGTGCCTTAGTGCAAATATAAAAAGAGCTCTATCCCCACCTCCCAACTCTCTTCCTCAATACAAGCACAATGTCTCAAAACTCAGACACAGACACAGACACGAACGGATTCACGTCCCGGTTCATGAAGGAGATTGGCTGGCACTCGCTGGTGGACTCTTCACGTGACATTAAAATCCTCATTGCACAAAAGGTGCTACGGATGATTGCCTATGGTCAGAGTACTCTGATTCTGGTGCAGTTTTTCCGGGAGATTCACGTGTCGGACGTTAGTCTGGGGTACTTTATGACGTTGACGCTGCTTGGAGATGTAATTATTAGCTACTTTTTGACGCTGTACGCGGACCAGATTGGAAGACGCCACGTGTTATTGCTGGGCTCCTTTTTGATGATGGTCAGTGGTATCGTGTTTGTTTTTTCCAACCATTTTGTTGTATTGTTGATAGCCGCCATTATTGGTGTGATTAGTCCTTCTGGCGATGAGACGGGCCCCTTCAAGTCCATTGAGGAGTCTGTAGTAGCCCATCTCACCCCCACCAAGGAGCTATCTGACATTTACGCCTGGTATGGTCTATTTGGAACCGTTGGCAGTGCTCTTGGCAGTGTTTCTGCCGGTATCATGATTGATGGGTTGGTTGGAGATTTGGGATGGACGAAATTGAAGGTCTACAGGTTCATGTTTGCCCAGTATGCTCTTTTGGCGTTTTTGAAGCTGTTATTGAACTGGTTCTTGTCGGATAGATGTGAAATTGGCCATCATGAGGAAGATCGAGAAGGATATGACGCTCCTTTATTGGATACCCCTTATGGTGATGGTGGTGGTGAAGAACCTCATCAACTCGAACCTCACCAACTCGAATCAGAATCCCAACCGCCCAAATCAGTTCCGGCATTCTCAATCTGGGGAACTCCTCTCAGTTACCAGAGTCGTCAAGTGGTGTGGAAACTGTGCATCCTCTTCGCCCTCGATTCAATAGGATACGGATTCATGCCAATCTCTTGGGTCGTCACTTACTTTTTGGATCGATGGAAAGCCAGTGAAAGTACAGTGGGAACCCTCTTCTTCTTCACCAACGTTCTCAACGCTCTTTCTTCGCTGGCCTCTTCGTCAATGTACAAACGACTAGGACCAATCTTTGCCATTGTGGCCACCCATTTCCCCTCGGCTATGGCCATGTCCTTTATCCCTCTGGCACCCAATATGACCATTGCTATGGGTCTACTACTATTCAGAGCATCTACAGCCGTCATGGACGTGGTACCCAGACAAGCCTTTTTGTCTCACGTTGTCTCTGCCAAAGAACGAACAAAGGTCATGGGTATTGTCAACGTCGTCAAAACACTCGCCAGATCCGTGGGACCTATATTTACAGGAATGTTTGCCGAGAGAGATATTCTGGGCTTGGCTTTCTTGATCACGGGAGTTTTAGAGGCAGCTCACGATTTCGGAATGCTCACGCTTTTCTGGAAATACAACAGGATTATCGAGCATTGAAGAGGAGGATCTGATTTATAACTCTTTAAACAAGAGTGATGATCTGGCTTATATCTCTCATAAACAATGAATTATTACTTATCAAAGGGGACAATCACTCTTTTTACCTTGATAGATATAGCACAGACAGGGTTAGTCAGGGTTGCGTTTTGCGGGTCGGAATGAAGAGATACAGACTAGTTTGTATGGAAGAATCTGTAGCTCACATTCAGACAAACAGATCCCCGCTTAGACTGGTCGAAATCTATGACTATCTGACGAGTTGAAGTGTCTTGTCCTGTGTACAGTCCTTCCATAAAAACTTGACATCCTAACCTTTTCGAAATTCAAACAAAATCAACGCTGAACCGTCCAGGGCAACAGATGAACTTCCAAGAGCTCGTATTACCCGCTTGTGGCTCTGAAACTGTTTCGCCTAAGGGCACTCTACAAACAGACTGGATTATATAACACTTGATGAACCTTATACTAAACGACTTTCCACTTTTAAGTATTCAAAGTAATTACTTAAGCTACTATCTCGAAACCCTTCCCAAACAAGCTTCATTCACTTGAAGACTGTATTGTTTTGTCTATAAGTCTCATGAACTGGTCTTAGACTTCACACCGATTTCGCAACCTCCCCAGAGAGTCGAAAGACCCCCTCGAGCTTCCAAACCGCTTTTTTTTCCGCTCACGTGACTTTTCCAACCCCCCTATCCCCCTCAACCACCTCTCCGTCCAGTTGCGGCCATATCCTGGTGAAAATACGGCTTCCCGTCCGATCAGCCATAGTCAAGCACCAGAGAGCCCAGTTAGTATTGTAGTGGGAGACCATACGAGAATCCTGGGTGCTGCAATTGACCTAGAGTCTTCATCTTATCTTTTTGCCAGCTATGGATATGTCTTGAGTCCAACCAGTATCATCGGGCTAGATAGGGTTCTGGAATCTGCAAGATTGTCCAGTAGTGAAAGTTTTAGAAAGGGGCTATAGACGAAGTAGGAGGAGCTATATTCTGATTTCAAGCATACCATGATGTTCCTTAAGGCTTACTTTATACCAACATCTATCTCTTTTCTCGATTCATAACCTCTGCATCACTTTTTTTAACCACCCTGTTTCCCTTGATGAATCCCATCATGCACCTGAAAAGCTATTATGCATATTTCATGGTCCAGGAATTTGGGACCGTGCGTTCTATAAGTACGTCTAGCGATTGGGACCCACTAAACCTGATTCAGGATTCCTAAACTATCCACTGGATGGTTGAACGGCACAGCACTTCCAACTGGTTGTAACTAAACAGATGGTGAATGTCAACAAACCACGTGATGGTAAGACGATACTTCCTACAACAGAAGCCGCGGACTTTCCCACAGCGGCTACACCACCCACGAGATTTCCAATTGCTTACTCACCCATCTCACTGTTCTACGCTCTTCTAAAGTCCCAACGTGTTAAGTAAGCCCACCCCCTTGGGCCAAATGTCCCAACTAACCTTATCTAGCAATACTCGACATTGTTCCCAGAGCTGACACACCTGCTCAAGCCAGGAACATGCCTCATCTCCTCCACCCAGTTCCGGGAGTCTCCAGAGGCTGCAGAGGAACTGGAAGATGATGATCCACCTCCAGGAGAGTAAGAACAAAACATACTACTCACGGTCGGATAGTTCACATGGGCAGAGGAGGAATGGGGCATTTTGGGGCTTTACCGGTTAAGGTCCACGTGAACAAGGGCTTCCCCAACAGTATGTACCATGTTCATGTTGGAACCAGTAGCTAGGTAATGTCTCATGATTATTTGTGGAGGCTTAGAACATGTTAATAGAAGTACAGTACCACTATTAACATGAGCCAAGTGACTGTAGATCTCACACTAAAGAGCCAGAACAACGAGCACTTCCTACAGTAGAGAACGTCTGTGTAGTCGGGATAAACACATTGTTAGACCTGTAAGGCCACACTTCCCCACCTTCCATTTGTTATGATAGCTTGTCTTGATTAAAGAGTGCATGAGTTACACAAGTACAAGTACAAGTAGACCCCGCTGTCTATATAGAGGCCCCATACCCCCTTCTTCCTCTTCTCTTCTTCCTCAGTTCGGCTCCCCGTAAGTACATCCCTGCTTCCCCCTCTCTGTCTGTGACCATACCCCTCTTGTCAATGAGGTCCCTTCTAATAGGGTACCGTCAGCGCTCGCCATCATCCCGATGCTCTGGAGAGCCTGTGCTTCTTGATCGACTTCGTTCGACTGGAGTGGTATGGTATTGTCTCTGACAGACCAATCTACTCTACTACATTAACTCAGGTATCGCAAGAAGCAGATTTGTCTGTTGTCTCTGTCATTCTAGGCTCAGCTCTTGTCTATAAAGTGTTCTGAACTTGATTAAAACATGTTCTAAGAAGACCTTCATGGCTCACAACACCTATTCCCGACTAGACACAACCCATACCACTCTTCTCACCACCATCTCTTCTCCCATCATCACGAATCATGAATGTTATCACAAAGGTAAGAAGGAGTCGACTTGTGGTTGACTCCCAGTACGATGTGCCTTTAACAGGGTTAAGGCGAAATGGCCCCAAGGGGGTGTGGCCCCTAGGGGGTGGGTTTACTTAGTTAAGAATCGTTTGCCCCAAAACATCAACAAATTCCAAGTGGAGCTCCATTGTCCAGTTAAGGTTTAGATGAATGAAAAAGCCCAATTCCCTACTCCCAACTCTTGCTGCTGTTTGCTAAATGTGCTGTATTAATCTGTGTATTCTCCCCCCCCTCTCTCTTCTCTTTTTAGTGTAGTCCGTTCACTCTTCATACCATGAAATGGACCATGCGTTTCTGGTTGGCAATCTCCAGTCGGATGCCCTCAAAGTCGACAGTAGAGTAGTAGTCGAACGAAACGTCCAGTCCGACAAGCATCCACTCGACGAGAGAGAGCTTGGTGGACGCGCCAGACTCGGCGTAAAGCATGTGCTTGATGGAGTAGTTGGTGACCACAATCAGCAGCAGCATGTACAGGCCAAAAGTGATGGCTCTGGGTTTGGTGGCGGGGCTCTTCTTCCACACAGAATACACCGTCTGGGCGTACATGCAAGCCACTGTGGACGCCACGTAGAACACCAGGGCGTAGTGGTGTACTGCAGGGTCATCGGCAATGGACACGTATGTGAAGAAGATTGACGAGACGATCTTGAGACTGCCAAACAGACCAATGTTGGACAGAATTGTGTTTTCCGAAGCTGCTCCTAGTTGTGACCAGAGGAGGACGGAGATGATTCGGGGGGCTGTGTTAGTCGGAAGCGAATGGCCGTAGGTCATGAGCGGACAACAACATGCTGGATACCAGAAGCGAAGACCACAGGTCATGAGCGCACAGCAACCTGTGAATTAGATCCCTGAGAAACATCATGACGGGCACTGTAGAACTCGACGATTCACAGGAGCGTCAGAATGCCCGTTGACGTCTAACAGGTCAAACGTGATCACTCAGAAGCAATCAGACAACAATCTCTCTCTCTCTCTCTCTCTCTCCTCCTCTCTCTCTCTCTCTCTCTCTCTCTGTCCCATACTCACCAAGGAAAATGGCCATGCCGACCTGGAAAATGCTGCGTTCGGGATACTTGCCACCTATGACGCTAGAGAGACCGGGAAAGGCCTCCTCGGAGTGGTGGCGAAAATGCAGAAAGGAACCGACAACAAGGGCGAAGAAGTACGACGCCGCGGTTCCTAGAGTGGACACAATGGGGATCCACGGTGCTTGTAACTGAGTTAGTAACTGGTAGCGACTGGCCGAAGGTCAGGAGTGGACAACAATTGGTGGACAATAGATTTGACGGACTGGCGCTCTTTGTGAGGTGGCACAGTAAGGGGAACGTGCCGAGTGTTTTTGAACTGGTCGATCCGATATAGGCCCTGACCAACCGATTGATCTGATTACCCTGCAGATAAGATGTGAACACGTGAAAGTTGTAACAGTGTGACACAATAGATTTCGGGTTGTGGGTGACGGAGAGCGTCGAGGGTGGGCTTGATAGAATGCTGAAGTTCGGCGGATTCGAGTAGTCCCTCTTTCGAAGATCTGGCTTGAAAAGTTCCGATTGTGGCCAAAGCTGTACCAACTGTGAAATGCCCTAACACCATGGAACTCTGCCAGATCTTGTCGGGAGAAAAAGACAAGACTTCCAATCGACTCACACTGTCCACCCGATCCCGATTATCGCATCGCAACCTCACACCGCAACATCACATCTCCTGTAACCACCACAAACAACCTCCATCCTTTTCACCCTCCAGATCAACACAACAACCGATCCAGAACAAGTGCCAAAAATCCGTCGAGACATCTCCTTCATCTTGCACAGAACACCAACCCCAACAGTCAGGCTGTTCCTCAATCCATCTCACTAGTGCCATAGTAGTCTCTTTACCCCAGATCAGCACAGTCCTTCAAACATCAAAGAAGTTCGTCTCAAGCCTTGTCACATGACACACCCCATTCCATACTCACAACAAACTGTGGTTTTTCCTTGTAAGAGCCCATAGTGGTTCTGGGTCTGTTTTTGTCACTCTTCAAAGGTGGTTGATTTGGACGTCTGTCATTATGCAGGTTGATACAACGTGTATGTAACCGCGTGTAGAATTAGAGTTTTGATTTCGTCTAGCGATGTCGGGGAGACCGTTATAGGAGTGAGTTACCCTGAAGTTGGGATTTGGGGATGTTCTGTTCCTGCGAGACGGTGAATTTGATGATTCTGTATTAATTTGAATAAATCAAATGAAAACGTAAGGCCGCTATAGACCTCTTGAAACAGCTCTACTTGGTATTTAAAAAATCTCCCAAATTTCTCCTGTTCAAAATACTCGCTCTTGCAGTCTACACCCCCCTCATGTACACCTCCTCACTACAACTTTGTTACATCGCCAACATCTGACGCAAAAACGAGACTGACGCCATGGTGGAAAGGTTACGTCTGAAGCTGAGGCCGAGGGACCCGGTCGTGAAGATTGAGGCGACCGACGAGGTGTTTCCAGCAACTGAAAGTGTTCAAACGGCTGAGCAACAGGTGTGGCAAAAGGGGGCCCAAATGGTACACAAACAGGACCCTGAGACATCTGCGGATACGTCAATCGATGTTTCAAACGACACAATCGGTGCGGAAAACGACACAAACGAGGCGGATACGTCTAATTGCTCAAAAACCGACCCCATTGACCCCAAAATCAACTCTGACGACACAACTACAACGAGATCAGAAGCTCTTCAGATTGGAGGAGGAAAGGATGTGTCCAAGTACTCACATGGAGAAGACAAGCGGGGCCGTCGACAGCGACACAAAGACGACAGTTTGTTATTCGATTTTGATGTGGATATGACAGATGCTGTTCCCATTACCATGAAACTTGGAGTGCGTGAAAACGGCTGTGGAATGGTGAAAAAGGTGGCCAAGGACCGAGATCGGGCTCTGCGGCGTGGCAAGCAATTTTTTGACTTGCCACTGAATCCTACTACGCATGTCTACGAAGATCCTGACCCTGGAGGGTTTGAAGACCCTCTTCCTGACTCTCTGTATGAGGGAGATCACAAGAGAATGGAACGGGACGAAAAACGGGTGCAATCGACAGAGCGGGCGAGAATCATGGAGGAAAAAGACAGATTGGTGTCACAGATGGAGCAGCTCGAAAGTGGAGAGTGGTTGAGGTACATTGGTGGAATCACCAAGATTCACAACATGGCAGACAAGGAGGAGCTGGCTCGAAAACGGGAATTGACGCTCAAGGAGTGCCGGTTCATGGTCAAGTCATACGAGCAGTTCAAGGAGCGGGAAAAGCAGTACTTGACGCGCAAAAAGGAGCTTTCTCTGGCAATGTTGAATGACCCCAAGTACGCAGATACAGATCTTTACGTGGAGAAACCTTTCAATAGTCGCAAGGCTGTCGACAAGGTGAGTATCTTCTACCACAGGGCTCTGAACATTGAAGAGGAGCTTGCAGAGAAGGCTGAGGAGGAAGACGACGAAGAGGGAGAGGAAGATGATGAAGATGATGAAGAGGAAGATGAAGATGAGGAGGAGGATGAAGAAGAAGACGAAGACGAGGAGGAGACTACAGGGGGAAGGAAAACAAAAGGTGGCAAGAAGCTCGCTGCTGTTAGGAATGCGTCGCGAAAACAAAACTCGTCGAGAGTATCGAAATCAGCGTCTTCAAGAAGTACTCCTGCAAGAAGTACTCCTGCTAGAACTGCTCCTCCTCCCACACCCCCTCCTCCACCACCGTTTGTGTCTTTCTTTGACGAACCCCAAGCTTGTGCCTTCGTTTGAAGACATGTTGAGGCTACGGCGGTCTCGAAGAGCTCCACTGGCGTTTGGAAGACCTATCCCGGAGATGGAAGAGATGGAGTTTGAGCTGCCCTGGCTGGAGTGTTAGGCGATGTATGTATATTATTTATTTATTCAGGTTGTGTGATAGTAAGAGGTGATATCAAATCCGTTGAGAAAGAACGTTCAAAGGACAGATGGACTATTCCTTAAAGTGTTGAAGTTGTAGCTGTAGCTAACGCTAGCTGTCAACATTTTAGAGGTCCACCCAATCCGTCCATAGAGTGATTTGTATCACAGTGGTTACCCCATCCACGTGATTTTCTTCTCAATACTCATCCCCCTCAATGTTCTATGCCCATCCTAAGTTCCACCGTGTTAGTTAAGAATCGTTTCGTCCCAAAACAGCAACAAATTCTAAGTGAAGTGCCTCACCCCAGTTAAGGTTTAGATGAGTGAAAAAGCCCGGTACTTAGACATTTGATTCAAGCATATCTCCAAGACCACGGCAGCTACACCATCAACAGCAGCGGCTGTCAATTCACCCATATCTCCAACCCCAGGCACGGGACATTCATCCACTTACTCATCCATCTCACAGGTTCATGGCGTTCCCAAGTTTCCTCTAGTCTTGTCAACTTTTGCTACAGTAGAGATATCGATTTGGGAACAGTACGAGCGTGTTTCTTGAGTCTAAGCGGATGCAGTGGTACCAGTTTTGGGCGTATTTGAAGATGATTTCATATTCCAGGATTGTCTCTTCTGACTACTCTCAATACGTGATGTAGCTACTTCACCCAAATCTGACCTGTCTTGATTCCTCTTTGGTATCGGTATTGAAGTATGTGTTCACGTATGCAAAACAAGCAGTGGAGTTATTGGAGTGATAGCAATACATTCTAAGACATAAAGCTGCTTTTCATCATGTCTGCTACAAGTAACACTTGAAAACAGGATATCTCGCCGTTTTATGTCAGCTTTGTCATCTTCAACTACTTTCTCAGTATTAGTTGAGCTCACTGCCAGCTGGTTGTTGAGGTATAGTTGAGCTTAAGACACAACATTTGAGAGTGCTAATTAACTTCGTCGTGTTTGTGAGATTTAAGGTTCAGTTGACCCCAGCACCTTGGTCATTTCAATACCATATCGCCATAAGCAGATGAAGCTGAACTTCTCCTCAATAATACATTGACACAGTATCAGTACACTCGGTCTTCCCCCTTCTCTCTAGCAGCCCCACAACCGATCTTGCAGCATTATCTCCATTCGCGCCGCATTATCTCCAAACCTTAAATCTCCACACGACATCATCACCATCATCTTCACTTCTTCCACAACACCAGAGATACCCTCAATCACCACAGTCACGTGACTTTTTGATGGCAGACCACCCCCTTCACTCACTCCCCTCTGAGATCATTCACGAGATCATATCATACCTGGATATCCCGTCGACATGTGCTCTATCTCACACAAACACCTTTTGGCGACAATCTGTCACTGAGGATGTGTTCAGACGTAAACTCGGTGAAGTCTGTCCCTGGTTCGAGCCTGAGACTTCGCGATTCAACACGTTCAGAGAATGTACAATGGAGTATCTTCATCGATTGGAAGGTAAGAAGTTTGCCCCTTGTTTAAATATAGCACGTGATCCGCCTCCTACACCCCCAGTTATCAATCTGGGACTCTCTCCTGAGTGTATCAACGGCTACGTGGAGCTACTACAACAACGGGCAAAACTACAGGAGTCATCGAAGGACATGTATACATCAAAGTACGGAATCACTGTCAACTTGGAGCATCTCAAAATGTGGTCTGCGCCTGACTTTCAACAGATTCTTTCTTTGCCTCATCTGTTTGCCATTGTTCTCGGCCATAGATGCACTCAATACGTTCTGGGACAACTTGTGGTCCAGTTCAGGGATGAAGATCAGCCTCGAATCTACAATCTTCCTGATTGTGAAGACTACAGACTGTTCCATTGTGGACGGCATGTGTTTGTAAGCACTTTCACCTCAGAAGAAATGTTGCCTGTATCAGAAGAACGGGGATTGGTCTTCTATGCATCTGAAAAGGGGCTTCTACAAGTGCTCCCCAATAATCCCAATGTACAATTACGACCTGGGGCGGTGTATGATGGTTACTTTTGCTTTTGCGATGACTCTGAAGGGCTCACTTTGGTACAGGCTGGTCTCGATGGAAGGACGGACTTTGACTATGTCTATTTGAAAGGTCTTGTCTGTCAATACGTCGGAGTTACTGGATGCATGCTACTACAAGTAGAAGACGTCAACTTTTCAGAATGCTACTTCTGGGACATGGCTCATGACACTGTTACTACTTCATCATCCTCAATTCAGGTTTACACATCGGACATTCCTATCTTCCTGTCAGTGCCATATCCAGGTATAGACAGTGTGGACCTGGAGATGGCCGAGGCTCAGGAGGAAGAGCCAATTGAGCCTGAACGAGCTCCCTTTGCCTTGTTTGCGGCACTGCATCATTTGACGGGAACATTGAAGAAGATGGAAAGGGGCCATTTTGTGCGCCCATCACGAGTTAGCGATACATGGGGCAGTTCTTAGAGAGGGGTTGTGTGGTTACTTCTAGATAGCTTATTCGAGTGTGTCACATCAGATTTGATGGTGTAACTACACGGCGTTTAGAGTAGTGGCCAAATGCTCAGTCTAAAACAGCTGCACAACGACGATGTTCATTGTTACAAGTCTTTGCATTGGACAATCGTGCAACACCCGTCTCTGCGTTTGAGTACTCTCTTGTCACCACTCGTCTTGCATATATCAGGTGTAGTTGTCGTCGTATTGCAAGGAACAGTCTGACGATGCAACGATTGCCAAGGAACAGTTGTGAGATGCAACAATTGCGTCTGTGCATCAGCTCTTTGTCAGTATGAGATAAAGACTCTTCTACGTGTACATACTGCTCTTCGTACACTGCAGTGTTACATACGATACATGTCTTCTGGTGGCAAAAACTCCCTCAAGCCTAGACCAGGCCAAGTAATTCTTTGTTCAGGTATGTTGGCAAATGTAACGCCCCCAGTGCACGTGTTTGTGCTCTCTCTGCAGTGTTCTTCACGGCAACAAAGCGGAACAGTATTTTCTGCGATTGTGATGTCTCACCAAGCTCTCAATTGAGACATTGATGAGGTGGGGATAATTAGTAGTAAGGAGGTACGATAGTATGGCAGTTCAGTACTGATAGAATCACTATATCACTATCTTGGCTTCAGCTTCAGAATCAAAGTCATCAGTATCACCATAGGCTCGTACAACGCCCCTGCTCCCCATCCCTGCATTCTTCTGTGGACCGAACACCTTCTACAGGCACAGATCTACATGTCTTTGTTTTTACCCGATGGGCCTAAAAGGGCAATAAGACCCAACGGTTTTTTGCTGCTGTGAATAGGGGAATACGAGTATTCAGACTGTAGCTAGGAGACTGTTTGTTGTAGCTACAGGTCGAGTATTGCTGAGAAATTATTCTTACAGCCGAGTACTCCATGATTGAAATTATGGGCTCCAATTACAGACGTGGAAATACTGTACAAAACGCCACACCTCACAAATCTCACCCCCTCATCCCTCCCCTTGCCTCCTCCTGCCATTTAGGGAAGACTCAACAATCATCCGCTTCAGCTGTCGTCATAGCGCTTGACGACGCCTCCTACTTTGCCACATGACTCAAGGTCTCTTTCTTTGTGCAAGGCTTGGTCAACGTCTCAGCAGTAGACTCAACAAGGACGCTCTCTGCACAAGGAGCAAAAGTGTGGCTGGTGGGCCGGGTTACCGGACTTAAGCAGCTGATGAGGATTCTGTTCGGAGGACCATATTTCTCTCTCCCTGACTCATGCCCAGAGTTACTCGGTCCAGAAAGTACTGCGACAAATACGGTTTCGGGTGCTTCCGGTAACCCTAGAAAGTGGATCCTGGACGTCTGTTGCAGGGTGACACGTCTCAAGCGGCTATGTGTTGTTGTTGCAAATACGAGCAGTTATACGACACCGAAAGTCAGCCGGCCCATAAGACACTCAGAGCAACATATCTGAAACAGCCTCTCATCTGATACAACCACCGTCAGACTATCTCCTCAGCTATGCCACAACCGAAACAGTTGTACTTACAACAAGTCTCACACAAAGACTGAAGCTGTGGAGGTGCACAAGTATGGAGCTCCCCCTCATGCACTGGATCTCCAAACTCTCAGCATCCATGTATACCCTTACATCATGCGCTGAGAAGGTACTGCTTGTCGGACGTAGTGTCGGCGACTGGATCGGGTTCTGTTGGGTGCTGATGCCTCGTGTGGCAGTTTCTGGAGGCAGTTCTGGAGGAGTCGCCAAATTGGGTCTGGGGTAATGACGAAATCGATTGAGGGGATCTCTGAAGCGAAGAAGCAGGTTGTTTTGTCCAATGGGACCTTGCACCAATGTCGCGTCTGAATCTGCTCACTTGTTGCTCTATCCTCTGAGAGCAACAATTGGTGCCGTTCGGTGCAAGTAGCAAAATACTTGACTTGGCTTGCTAGTGCACTGTTCATTCTTCACTGCTGAGCGTACATCACCAGTGTACTACCAATATAGCACACAAGAGACCGACTGTGCGTGAAAACGGTCCTGCCCTGCTCAGGTATATTGCTCAGACGCCCAGCCATGCGGAGCTGCACCCGGTCGAGAACCGTGGGGGTTGTCCTAGATAGGAGATGATTTCCTGGGGTTCTGAGCTCTGAGCTCTGAGCTCTGAGGCGATATGGCAATCTGTTCACTAGTCGATGAACACAGAACTTGATTGCCATGATAACCTCGAGCAAAACCGAAACTCATCAGTACCTGGTAGCTACCCCTAGATGTCACACCATTGGGCAACCGCTTGAGAGACGCCGAGGGCACATCTCGGACTGCAGCAGACGGCGCGCAAAGTTCTCAGGTCTCACCAATATCCCAGAATACGGGTCTCAGGCGGCTGAAGTGAGCAATTGCTGTGTTTTTCTCCGAGCCTAGGCTGGACCTGGAAGAAACGACTTTCCGTTGTTCTATTGGATTCCAGAGCGGCTGGAGTCGAGATATTATCGAGATATTATCTGCACCCCCCAAATAATATCGTCCTGGACAGGGTCTTGTATTGAATCACGTGACCCTACAGCCCTACAGCCCGCACCACAGGTCTACATCTGCCCATCCTTGCAACCTTGCACTACGGCCCTCTCATGTCATGTAACCTTCGGTATGGTTATTTTTCTGTACGTATGGTCGGACTACGTCGAGAGAACATCTCCGGTGGACTTGAGGTGGTATTGATTCGTTCAAGGGGCAGTCAGGTGAGTTGAAAGAGCTCACAATTCACCTCTCCCGGTCTTTCCGAACAGATCAACACCCTCGCTGTCTTTCTCAGACCACTTCTCAAGCCACACTTTTGTACTGTCTCAACAAAAAACAAAGCTACAGACTAAAGAACCCTTTTCTCTGCACATATCTCAAGCACCGAGCCGCTGTACTCGATACGCCCTGGCCTTGTATTCCATACAAGTAGTTTTCCCCCAACTTCTCGATTTTCTTGTCAGTAGGACAAGCACCATGCATGGGTGTGCATATGGGTCGATTTTGTCGGGCCTACTCCTTCTTAATTGCTCGTCCAAGAACAAGTGAACCTCATTGTCGGGTCACGTGAGCGGGATCCCCCTACCGACGATGCGCTCCCGCTCGCTAAATTTTTCCAGTCGTAGTTGACGTGTAAAGCAGCCAGTTTTCTGAAGCTCTACTTGGACGAAGTAGTTTTCTCGATGTGTCAGAAAACCCCTTAATATTCATCTAATAATCATCAAATACTCATCTGAGGGAATTAATAATGGCCAAATTAACCGTTCAAGTCTTGTAAACGAGCGTATAACCGTCAAACCGCCAAATAATATGAAAATGCCACCCTGCCTCACATCTCAATCACCAGATAATCCTGTGCTTCTGAAACGTGCGTGAAAATGCACACTGAAGATCTAGCAGAAGCAACAGCAGCCGTAGATTCAATTCCAACACACACAGGTAGGGCTCGATCGGCATCTCCGGGAACGTCGGAAGTGCAGGATACATACCCAGGTCACGTGCAAGCGTATACGTCTTGGCAGGGATTTTGGGGGGGAATAATACAGGTCATTTTAGGGGTAATTATTGAGGATATTCCGATAAATTCGCTCGAAATTATCAACGACACAGCAAATGGAGATATCACCGTGGAACATCAAAACACGTCTCGCCTGAGCAACACAAAGACGGGGGAGAGGCCTGAAACACCTCACCTTTGCTCCAGCCCATCACCTCACCTGTGCTCCCAAATTATTTTGACAGCAAACACAAAAGTGGGTGGGTGAGATATACGAGCAACAAAGTTGTCGATAAACATTGATGGGGCAACTTTAGCCGTGGATGGGTGTTGGTGCTTGCTGCTGTAGAATCACGTGATGCGTTATGTAAGCTGCGAGGCACGAGCAAAAACACGTGACCGGGACCCCAGCGGCAAAATTTCTTCACACCCAAATACCACCCCACTTCTAAGGCACCGTACCTAACCAGTCTGTGTGATTTAGTGTACACACTCAAAAATTGCTTCAATGAAAATTAGGTTGCAACGGCGGGAGCCGAGGTACGTCTAAACGAGGCTCTGGCATCACGTGATCCCGATTTGGCAGCCATAGCCGTCCTCCCCGCACTCTCCTCGTGACAGACATACAGCTCTTATTTGTCAGCTTTTACTTTTGAGGTCCACATGACAGTTTCTTGTTCCTACCTGTCTTGGACGGACCTTGTCGATCTGTGCATGTCTATCGGGAGCGGGAGAGTATATTTGGTGTGACTGTAGATTCGAGAACGATTCGAAGCGAAATCGATAGAAAATATTTGACCAGTATATGTTGCACAGAATCGAGTACATTATATACCTGATGATAGTTCACACCTCTCACACCCTTCTTCTGCCACTTCGAATAGGCCCAATCACATGTCTCACAGAAGGTGCAAAATAGCGTTTAATGTGGATCCACCTATAATGGAGACATTTATGCAGGGTCTGGAGACCTAGTGGTGACGACGTATTGTGTCGTAAGTGGGAATAAAATATGACAGGGCTATAGTGGGGTATTATGGCTGCTTTCTCCGTTCTTTAGTGTCAGATTGCGTTTGTGTTCTGGTGAAAAGACGCCCTTTTTTGGACCATTTACTGTCACAATAAGTATACATACAGGGTTGGAAAAAGGGGAAGAGCAGGTAATGTAGTATTGTACTTATTTGAATGCACTAAAGAGGGCAGTGAGCTTACTACTACATTGACTACATTGATACGGTCAAATAATATCGCTTCCAAACCTCTCTCTCTGTATCTCAGTATTATCCCCGCTCTCAGATCTCTCTTCTCCTGATGTGACATGGCTATGCATTGACTGTACTGTGCGTGTACTTGTACACCCTCCGACACGTTCATAATAGCAAGTTAATGCAGCTGGTTTAAGTTGGTGTGGGGCAAGCGCATTGTCGTTGTGTCCGATATATTTTGAGAGTCGTCGAGAAGTGGTAATGTTCCCTACAGTAGGGTTCTTGAACATATTACTGACTGGTGGTTTCTTCTGCAGCGACTACTGTTATCTCACTAGTGCGGTGGTGTAGTACTTCTGAACATTGTGTACTTGTACTTCTTTCTGTGTCCACCTAAATCCAACACTCTCCGGAAAGTGTCCGTGACTGCGGGACCATGTAGATCACGTCTACTTGTCGTATCCGTATAGTGACACAAAGACAGGGGAACAATGAGAGGACAGAACAATGGAGCTTCCAGCCCTGACGGGTCGGTATGTCTGACTCTGATATGCTTCCCATGTTTCAGTCTAATGAAAAGGTGACCTTAACGAAGATAATTAGTTGGCTGGTGAATGGTGGGATTCCAGGTGGTTATTTTTGTCTCCCCAAGGGGGGGACCCATTCGAAGATATTACATAGTCTTACATAGCCAGAGAATCTACATGGAACATTAATACCTCGGTATCAGTTTTACAAGACAAGAAGAAAATGTCTAGACTTGATGGATTCATAGTAGCTAGATGGTGGGCTAACTCAATCGATAAAATCACAGCAATATCATGTACCGAGCTCGTACTTAGGGTCTATCTGGGCCTGACAAGCATGTCCTCTCTGATTGGTATGTTTTGAGTCCTGCTGACGCTGACACCACACCACTCTGCATGCACCTCATGATAAGGTGTCTTCTATAGACTTGGCAATTGTGACCTTAGAAAGTTTTAGGGGGTACCAAACTACTCGCCGCGGTCTCAGTATTACACTGGTCAAGTCCGTATTGTCGTACCTCCCCTAAATCCCATTCTATCCACCTTCTCACCAAATGCACTCCTGCACTCCCATCAATCACCCATGACTCAGCTGCATGGCCCAAACCTCTTCCTCCGACCTCGCAGCTCATACCGCCAATCTTCTTGCATTAGACAATGTCGTATCAGCTTTGTCCGAGCAGCCTTGCTTCCCTTTTGCTTCCTTCTGGCTTTCTCTTCCATCTACATACACCAAACATGTACATAGCCTCACTGAGTCAACTTCGGCGAGACTGAAACACACAAAGACGCGGCGACCGGGATCGCATATCTTCGCACATGCTCTTACTCAGTGAACACCCCACTATCTCCACTCAAGCCGATTCTGCATATGCACCACGTAAAAGGGCACATATGCAATGAAGATCGGAGCCAGTGCTGCCGTCTGTAGCCGTACACGGCCCGGCGCTGTCACGAGAGTGTAAGGCCAGTCACGTGGTCTGACGGAAGCTTGGAATGACCTGACGATGGCGTTTGACAGCCAGACCCGTGACCCACCCTGTTAAAACAATGTCTCCATGTACTCAGGCAAATGCATGTGGTTCAATATCGTCGGTGTACGAGTTTTGGCCAAATCGGGCAATAATTGGAGGTGACCTGAGACATTGATATAACGGCTACGGTTTGCTTTGGAATTCGTTAGAGCAACCAAGGGATGTCTTTGCTGGGTACGTACCGACGAGAACTGCACAAGTAAATAGTGCAGAAATAATGTGTTTTGATTGGACGAGGGAGTTGGTGGATTTTGCTGGATTTTCGAGGGGTGACTAAATGAGCAATCAGCAACACCCTGGCAGCTTTCATTTCCTCATCCGAGTATTATAACACCCCTTTTGATCATCTCCTCGTAATGTCTCATACTCCCAACCTTTGTATAGCTTATTTTCGAGACAGAACACAGACCGAGGAGAGAGGTGATAACATCTGCTACAAACACTCTATCAGAACACGAATAAGACCAGTCAACTCCCAGTGCCTGGTTTACTTCACGTTGTGAGAATTTACAGCATTTCGGCCACTTTTCGGTGAAAACAAAATATTCCCCAAGCCGTATAGCCCCTGCCAAACGTTCAATATCGTCTTGGGGCTCTCAATTGAACAGTTGACACGTCAGACTACAGTATACAATGCTCTCCTAGTCAGCTCCTCGCTTACTCACTCCACTCATCTTGTAAATCATTAATGCATTATCTATAAATACCCGTTAGTAATATCCCTTTTCCTTTTCACGTCGCTCGGCCTCTCGTCGTCGGGCCTCAGCTTCTCGCTTCTGCTTCGTTTTCTGGGCTCCAGAAGGAGCCACTCCCGTCATCAACTTGGGGCCATCTCGCTGGGTGTAGTTGATGAATCCCGACGTGGCCACATGCTCGGAGGTGGAAGAGCCCGTTTCCGACGTCTTTCGCGAATCGGAGCCGCTCTCAGAGACCCGTCGCATCTGCTCGTAACCATAGTCGTAGCTGTAGTCGGAGTTGTGTCTGTCTCGAGAATGGTAGACCTTTTGTTGGCTGGGAAGGACGGTGTAGGCAGGGTTCCACATGACGGGATGGGAGGTCACGTGACCGGTCTGTGGGGTGGACTGGTGGCTGCTGGTGTGGTTTTCTTCCTGGATGGAGTCGAAGCTAGAGCTAACAACACCGTTAGTTCCTGTGGAGTACTCGTCGTAAGTCTCTGTTGCTGGGGAGACAAGGTTAGAGTAGTAGTAGATGGGCTCTGAGCTGCTTGGCACCAGACCAACGTCGCTGACATGACGTTTGTTAGCGTTGTTGCGTTTGGGCGGCTGACTCAGCACCAGCGGCGCTCCACTGCTGTTGCTAATCTCGTGGCTGATGAACTCCACCGATCTCTTTCGGGGCATGGAGGGTAGGGGGTAGGTGGCCGAGGTAGGGGGAGAGGTGAGGGTCGAGGTAGGGGTAGTTAGGGCCGAGGAGGTGATTGAGGTCGTCGGCGTGAGCACCTGGGAGGCAGAGGAGCTGGGTATGGGTTGGGTCAGAAGTTGTGTGGATCGCGGAGAGTCGCCCTGCTGGCTGTTGGTAGTCGGAGCAACACAATCGACCGAGGTAGAAGAAGCATTGGAGCTGGAGTTGGAGTAGGGAGTAAAGTGGCGGTTGTCACGGGCGTCCGAGGTCACGTGGCTGGTGCTGTGGGCCGGGTAGTTTGAGTAAATGTACAGGTCTGGGGTTGTGTAGGCCGACTGCGGGTGTGATTGGGTGAGGTTATGAGCGAGATGTGAATG
Organism: Yarrowia galli; assembly: GCA_900519055.1. Taxonomy (NCBI): domain Eukaryota; kingdom Fungi; phylum Ascomycota; class Dipodascomycetes; order Dipodascales; genus Yarrowia; species Yarrowia galli. The sequence continues at coordinate 666,289 of ULGS01000006.1, read as the reverse complement.
GGAGGTAGCAGCAGTAGTAGCAGCACTGGACATCATGTGATGATGGTGACTATGGTGGGCCATGTTGTTGTGAACCGACGATGTGGCTGTGGATTGAGACAGGCCCAAGTCGTCGTCCATGTCGTAGTAGAAGTCGAGTTGGGCGGCAGACATGATATGGAGCTTTTGTTGGAGGAGCTGGCTGGAGATTGGAGAGTAGTGGCATCTCTGGAGGGAGGGACCCCAGAGCTATATATAAGTGGTTTCCCATATCGAGGAGAGAGAGAGAGGAGGGGTTAGGGTGGTGATAAGTTGTAACCGGGGTTAGGGATACACTTTTGCTTTCTCTTTTGTGATTTTGCGTCTTCTCTTGTGTGTGTCGCTCCAACCGTGTCTATGTGTGTCTATTGTGTGTAGTGCCAAAGGGCCAAAAGGTTCTACAGGCGATTGATGAGAGATCTAGAGAGCGCTTCTTTGTGTGGCCTGCATCAATGGGCAATCTTAACTTTGCGTGCCCGTCCCAATGATAAATCGCAAAAATCAAAAGTGGAGAGGGCTTGGCAAAACTGGGTTTGCTGATTAGTGACCAGCACAAGAGAGGAAGAAAAAGCGGTGCTAACGACGGGAATCGCAAAGTGGACGGCTGGGCGACGACAGACAGAGTGAGGTTGGGAAACGCAAAGTCCAACTCCAGTCAGGGCGGAACACGGCTAGTCCATGTCAGTGTGGTGGAATGGATGGTGTGCGGGGGATATTGGGGGTATCTCCCCAACTAATGCTCCGAACGCATTGCAACCTGCTCCAATCAACTCCCCTCGTCATCCTCGTCAAAATGATACCCTTCTCCACGCGATAGCTCCTCTGCAACTCTCGATAGACCCCTCCTCTCGACGGGTTCTCCTCTATCAGAGTATACTCATAGTGTGTTGACAGCCACTTTGCGATAATATGCTCGAGCTTGCTACCTTGGGGCCAGGTGATATATTATTGACCGACCCGTGGCATTGTTTCGCTCTGTCACGGTTCCCTTGTGCAGAATATTATCCACGTATCCGTTTGCGGATGTGGGTCGGTGTCGTCTACTGAGATTTGGGATGGTGATAGTGTGCCAGTAGACGTGACAATGAAGGAGGAGAGGGCGTGGATCAGACCGCTCGACTCCCGAGAGTCGATTCACCTCCTCTTCAAGTCTTCAGTTCCTCCCCATCGTCCCCTTTTTCATCTCGCATCCGCTGTTCCGGCTAACTCTGTTTCTGGTCAGGGTCAGGTACAGATGCAGGCTGGGACCCATCCGTTTGTGGACGACAGGGAGGAGCTAGACGGGCCTCAGAGGTGTCGAAATGAAGCCGCTGACGTGACGGCGCCAGAGGTCACAAATTATTCGGACCGGGCCCAAACTCCACGTCTCTACACGCTGTCAAAAGTCGCTCTCCAACTTTATTTTAGCCTTCGTCCATCCAGGAACCGAAACAGGTACACTGCTCGGAACCGGTCTACCACAGGCACCGATTTGCAGGGGGGTGGAAGGTGGGATGTGGGGAGATCCGTGGAGAGCTGGCGCTGAGGGGAATCGATTGCGCCTGCAAAAAGGTGGGTGTTTGTAGAGGCTGTAGAAGGAGAGTTATTAGTAATTGGGTTTGTGTGTGGGGGTGCGCACCACCTATGAGACTGTATGTATGTTGAGCGACAGAATAACGATGATGAACAGAGTGGTTGACTACTCTAGAGATTGCCGTTTCGGATACCTCGTCAACTCACGTCACGTGTACATTCTCCGTCTACCCGGATCAGAAGTGTCACAACTGACACACACACACACCTCACGTCAACACTCGACACCCTGCAGCACCTTATAGCGGACTTGAAAGGTCGCCCAAAAGGGCAAAAGGGCAAAAGGGCAAAAAAGGGTTAGAATTGAAGATAAACACAATAAGTGGTTGAATCATGGTTGTTGAGCTCGGGCCAGGGCCACCGTATGTACGTTACATCGCGTCCTTCACATGTCCAATGCTGTATTCTACAGTGTGCATGTTGTTAGCACTGTACTATTTTGGCTGGGGTTAACTGCGAACCACTTTCGAACTACCTCTTCCCTCCGAAATACACCAATTAGCCCACGATTCCGGTCATGAACGGTAGCCGCGCCTGTTCCCCTTACATTGCCCAACTTTGGACTTGCCCAACTGGATCGTTATCTCTCTCCAAGCGGAAACATGTCATGTGTCAGTGTTCGTACGGTGTGCTAACTCCGTGATCCGATGTCAACACCGCTACCGAGCGCCGAGAAATGTCGCTATTAATTATGCCAACAGGGAAATTCCTTTTTGAGCGCGCCCTATAGATGTACTCCTATAGCCAAGATCGAGTATACGGTCCTGAATCATGTAGTGAATAATATCCACCACGAGCAACTTGCGCACCTGCCACAGCGTGTCCACTCCACATTTCTCTTCTGACACAATTGCACAGTAAACCACACTAGTGTCGCCAGTACACAGAAGAGGTATGTACCCCGACGACTAGCTCCTCATGTCATCAGCAAGCACACTAAGTGAACCAAATCATGCAAGACACGCACACGTGGATCATCACGTGGGGGCGAAATGCAACATTAGCTGGGTACCTGATATACGTAGCGTTCAAAACCTGTCTTATAGTGTGCCACTGTGCAGTAATTGCTTTTCCCTCTGCACAGGATGTGGCTACTCGTACTTGTAGAGCAAGAGCGGAGCAGCAAGTATACGAGGAGACCAGGTGGCTGCTTCATCTCGTATTTTTTAATTCCGAAGCTCTTATTGAGATTCGATAGCAGCCAAAATTTGGTTTTCATACTGGCATGGGTCTCCACAAGTCTCCACAAAGGCGTATCTCACACAGACGCATGCACGGCACTATTTGCTTATTGACAGGGTATAAGTATAAAGTTGGTGCTAGTCGGGATTCGAACTCTGACAAGAGTAATCCCAACAAATCTTACTTGGAATTGGTGGGGGACAAAAGCACGGTGATATCGTTGAATAAAAAGCAAATCACGGGGCTTCGGCCGACGCTAACACACGCTAAAAACACACAGACTCACTCTTTTCCCCTTTCTCATCGACCTTTTTGAAACTATGGCAGTGTACAGGGATCCATGATCTTCACACAGCCTCCCCCAAACCCGTGACTTTCTAAAGAGAGAGACACCCAAAGACCCAACCAACAAACAAGAGCTCTCGTATTAGCCACCACAAAAGCCCCTCTCGATAACCACCTTGCTATACCCCACAAATACAAATCCAGCATGGGATCCGTTGTGAGACACAATACGAGCTGGGTTTGCCATACAATGCAATTATACAAAGTAGGGGGTACAATGACCGGGTCAGCTTTTTTCACAAGGTCTTAAACCAACTGGCTATGATATTCTTGGAGGGTTTGACTCCACAAAGTTTTGGTCAAGTTTACGAGTCTTCCAACAGGTGCAGTTGTCGATGGATTGTTTTGAAACTCGAAACCTGGGCTGTTGGCACTTCAATGACTCACGAAGATGAAACACATTGAAATCTGGACACATTCATACGGTATTGTAGACACCTTCGGGAAACGAGTACCTACATGAAACCTTATTTCGGTCTACCTTCTCTAGCCGCATTTCTGAAGGCAAACAATAGCATTGCCTAATCAGCTCGTCATTGATACCATTCGATAGCTCCGGGGCAGCTGGATTCCGTGGACAGACGGTAATTTCTGCCGCGTTGATATTTGGGTTTCTGTAATGGTTTTAAGGATCTGGATGAATTAAGGTTGCGGGCCGAGTTCTCGCTTAGTTAAGCGGTCACGTGTTTGGTTTCCGAGGTCCGGGTTAATGCCGGTGTTTTGAGTAGACATGTTAATTTTTAGAGCAGTGACTTTCAAACTGAGGATCTTGCGATGAGTGTTGTTTCAGCAGTTATTATGTGGCTCCTCTTCATGCTATTAAGATCGACAGTAACGGCCTTTGGGTCAGACACTTGTCCTGGTCAGTTGAAACATGATAACTGAGTGGTCTATCAACAGATCCCTTGAAAGATTGCCTTGCCATTAGTCTGCGTGTTGAGTGTATGTAGCTACAAGTAATTGTGCACAGCCTCGCACTCAGGGCAATGCAGGAAGCCCACTTTATGAAATGTCAAACACCCCAGATTCGGCCAAAATCCGGCCAGGTCCACTGTATGGCACCCCAAATCCACCTGCACAAGTGCCCAGCATCAATAATAATCGTCATGTCCGAGCTCCGAGCTCCTGTACTTGTATTTGGTCTACCCCCACCTTTACCCTAACCACTAGACTGGGGGGCCCCCGATTCCGGCACTAAGGCGCTCTAGTAGAGGGTCCAAGACTCGCTAACCAAACACGGCACGCGTTCCTGACGTTCCTGGACTTGCTGCGACTGGTTTAAGCTGTGCCTGAAAAGACTCTAAGCCCGACCCTGGTACCTGCTGAAGCTACTGCTGGCTCGACTCCTTCTTAACAGAGGCTTTGAGACTATCTCTATCTGACACCAGCTTGCGGTGGCTTGGCTGTGTTTTACCCCTGCCTACAGTATTGGCTGCCTCCGAGCATAGATATCGGACGCCGTTGTGTCTGTGTTTGTGTCTCTTAGATCCAGACAACGTATGTAAAACACACCTTACTTTACCCTCATCCAAACACCACAACATCTACATACGACGATCCCCCACAATGTCTCACGCCCCCAAGCCGTTTACTGTCTGCGATCATCACGTCAATTTGTCCGGGATTGTGTGTGGATGTTTTTGTCATGCCCTTTTGCGTTTGATATTAATTCGGCAATGCACAGAGATGGCTCTGCAAGGAACAGATATTATAATATTCAGGGAGAAGTCACATGACCTTAACCTTGCCTGTAGATCAGGAATGAGAGTGTACGGGGTACCGTACTTGTAGTGTAAATCCTCCCTGGACAAAGACTACCGTGAATCTGTTTTGTCATCGCGTCTTTGTGCACCAAACTTCCGGGCTCTAAAAACTAACCTCTAGCTGCCTGGATCCAGCGGGTACCTCTCACGAGTGGATCCCATTCTTCTGTACGGAACGCTAATCTACAGCTTTAGTTCGAATCTGGTTCCTGGTATCTACGACGGTATCTGTATCTTGTATCTAGTATCTTGTAGGAGGAGGCTGAGTGGGAGATAGTGGAGATATGAGGAGAGTGTAACTCTGTCAGATTGTGGCCGATCTGGATGGTTTTAGTCTTTTTCCACAGAACGCTCCAACGGGACTACCTCCTACTGTACTCCCCCAGTCTATTCGCGTCTATATTCGCCTGTTAATTGCGGCATCGTGACAGGGCTGTGCCACAGGGCCACAGGGTCATTGTATGCACCCCACTAGGTGTACAAGCACCTACCAACGTGTCTGTGTCTTGAACAAGTACCTGGTACAAATCACTTGTCTACTGTACCCTGTTCTTTTCTCATAAGAGTTTTGTCACGTGACTCCCCCACCATATTCCTTCATTCCTTGGTCCCTCCATACGTGCCCCATCTAAGACTGTCTTATCTGTGGATGCAGAATGGTGCCTGGCTATCTGAGTTAGTTTGGCGAAATACGAGAGTGGGATTGGTCCAATCACACGCGCAAGCTCAGGGTATGTATGCCAAACACAAAAGCGCACTAAAAGTGAGTGATATATGCCTATTACAGAGAAACCTTTGCCAAACAATGTTACCATATCCGTAATAATGGCGACCAAGCCAAAAAGCAAACCCAAGAGAGGATATCGCGGACATAAAGGGCCCAAATGACAGATGGTTAGTCAGGTGTGTGGGACTGGCATTGGCGTTACAGCAAACACAGTTATCCGGGGGAGCATTGACGAAACGGGCAATAACCGTCTCCTCATGAGACCCTCATAAGACCCGTAAATTCAAATGAGCGGACCCCGCTGGCTGCAGCAATAACAAGGGCTGCTCTATACTCGCTCTTGTGCGTGTACCTCACCCTTGTCTATACGTCCCTTTCTCTTTCTCCCTCCCTCTCTCTTGTGTGTACTTCCAATTCGATGACAATGCACCCAGCCCTGTCTCAATCCTAAAGTGCCACTGTGTGAACCTGCATAATCTGTAGTGGACTCTAGGAGATAGGCTCGTCCTGCCGCTGCAAAGAGAGAGCAGCTGGAGCCGAAATAATCCACTAGTACGACGCAAGGAGGGGGATACGAGCTGGGGGCTAAACTTCTTTGAGAGGGTTCTCGTTTATTCGGTGGGTATGTACGAGACCAAGGCTGGGCTTTTCGATCTTCGTATTCTCCACGTCCACGTCAAGCTTCTGAGCGTCTCCAGATCTGGTTCCAGGCAGTATTCGCCGAAATATGTCCGACTACAGCCGTCGGACCCCTGTCATGAGTCTAACTTTGCTGACCACAGGTGTATCTGTGCATCAAAGTCGGTTGATATTGGTCTGATTGAGATGGGTGCTTGGCAGGGTGGATCACGGCCGTTTTCTCAGTATTTTGAGCTCCTAACCTGCTTCTCAACCAGTCTTGATCTTCCAATTCAACACCCCCCAATTTCCCTCCGCTGAGCCTATAATCGCCACAAGTTCATGACGTCAGGGGAGATGAAACCTAAACTACCACTCAGTTGGGACTCACAACCACGTTGGTTAAGGTTGCCGATTGTTGATGTACTAGGTTCAAGTACTCTAGACTTGAGGCTAACTATATGTACGGAGAAGTGGATCTGTGTCGATCAGCGTACTATTACGGAGCCACGAGAACGTGTCAGTCACGTGACGAACGAGAGATAACTTGATTGTTGCTCACTCATCGTAATCAGCAACTTTCCCCTTATCTAAATCACCACATTTCCCTCCCTCCAAACCTCACCAAAAGACCCACTCTCGTATTCGGACATATACAGACGACACCTCCCAAAATTGATTTAGCATGTGCATGACAATCGTTTGTTTGTGTTTCATAATAAACCCAAAGATGTGGAGGAGAGGGGTGTCAATTGAGAGGGGACTGATTGAAGACGAGAGATTTTCGACAAATGAGGGAAATATGCCTGTAATTCTGAGAGTCACGTGATGTACCGACTGCACTCCTTTCCCTCGTTTTCGTACAACTCCTAACTCTTCTACCATCTCCTCCGATTTTCAAACGTGAAAAAGCACACATTCATGCTCCTTCCTCCGCATACCCAACAAAAGCAATCATGGACCCTCGGGTACGTACATAGTGTTCTGGGGCTTCTGCGCCTCTTTCCATTGTATGTCAATCTGCAGTGACGAACACTTTTGCATGAGCAGCAAGGAACCGACTTTGACGATCATTAGTCCGCCGCAGTGAGACAAACGTAGTCTCAATCGACTCTCCTGAGTCAGCGCAGTTTAGATTTACTATTGCAAATCACATCGCATCGCCCGTCGTGGATTTATAGCCGTCTAAAATTCCCCAACGACTTGTGCATGGGCAAAGTTTCGTTCCTTTGCCTGTCATAGCACGGATAGACGCACGTGATGCGAGATATGACAAGTATCTGGTGGGGTACGGGTGCAGACGAGGACCTGGAGAGGTACCGTACAAGGTACAAGGTACATGAGGGTCTGCATTCGGACATTACTTTGTTTTGCGGTCTGCAGGGGATTCAGAAGGCTTGAGGGGGGAAACAAGGGTCTCGTTCGAATCTCCTCGATGAGAGAAATCCAGCGAAGAACTCCTCTTTCTTCCATCCCTTCTTCCCGCGGAGTTGTGGACCCCTTTAGTCATGCACGCATACCCCACTCAAATACGACGGAGACTCCGGCTATAAACGACTAAAGACAGCTGGATAGATAACCATGACTCAGACGGTGCCTTCCCGAGAGTATGTACTCAGTGCAGGGTGCATGTTAGTTAGTGACTGTCAGTTTTGACTGTGTCTTTCAGGATACATTGTAGCTGTCTGCTATACGAACCTAGACTAACACGAGGACTGGGTGAATGCTTGTCACGTGATCTACGAGAAGCAATAATATCCTCGTCCACCCTGCCTCCAACCTCCACCCATCTCAGCTCCGATATTATCGCCAATTTTCGCGGGTCCAAAATACCACAGTTATAATTTTCGTCCGCGCCAAACTCTGCAGCAGATTTACCCTGCCGGAACCCTGATGTTATCCAAACCCAATAATTAACTGTGGCGCAGTATAAGGAATGCAGGAACGTGGTTTGTGTGTGCAAGGACCCATTGTGATGTGAGTCTGTGAGGGAGTGCATACAAGAGGAGGAAGTGAGGGTGTGGTTGTGGTTGTGGTTGTGATTGTTGACACACAAAGAGGAGCAAGTGGAGACGCTGACTAATGGGTGCAGTTTTGCGGGCCTTGTGGTCACGTGAGCGGGGTTCTATGGTTTCCATCACGTGCCCCTTATTATGTCTATACATCCGCCGCGGCTATTCTTGCTGTCTCACTTGTGGCTTCCGTCTACCGTCTCCCTCATTGAGACGTATTCAAAGTTGTTCGACACTCTCTGACCGATACAGTTAGAGACATCCCAGAGTAGTCGACGAGACTAATTACTGTAAACATGGTTTGAGTGATATCTAAGCCCGATGACGGTCACGTATAAGGACGACGACTTTTACGTTGGTGGAGGTGAGAAGCACGGCAGGACTAGTTCGGACGAAAGTGCTGGTGGAGGATTAATCTGCTCAGGTGGAGGTGATTTGACATTTGTAAGCGGTAGAGGGAGCGATACCGGAGGGATAGGTTTAGCCTACGAGTGTTCCTACAGTGTCGGTGCTGACACAGTTTTTGTCCTTGTGAGTCGTCCACAGTCGTCCACTTATTGTCGGACATGCTCCATGGAGGTCTTTGTGTATCACACGGTGTTGGACTAGACTACGGCTAGTGTCGCTTAGTGTATCGGCTTGCTTCAGCCGTGTCGCCAGAATCCTCAACAAGCTATTAGTTGGTGTTAGTCCCAGTCTAAGCCTTTGAGAGTGGTGGTACAGTACATCAACATCCAGTCCAGGATGGGTCATTTGTGCTTGTACATACGAGGCTCTTGTTAGTTGTACTCGTACAGCTGCCGTAATCTATCACCAACTACTTCCCTCGGTATCTCTTGGCACTCCTTCCCTCAGCCCACATTCTACCACCTGGACTATTTTCTCAGTGATACGACACTAAGCCGAGAAGGCGGGTTTTTTAGCGGCTTGGGGCCGGTGGAAAGCGCTGGTCCAGAGAGTTGGCTGCTAAAAGCCGGTGCGTTCTAGGTACAGCGTGGGAGCCTTTGTTTGGTCCATTTTGTCTGTTCTGGTCGCTTGTCTGATGCTGTTGAGAGCTGTGTTACATGGAAGGGCAGAAAGAGCACGTTTTTCCTGGGCATGCGCGTGTAACATTGAAGATGGCGGAAATGAGAACCAGAGAGGAAGAGGGAGGTCACGTGAACTGATTAGGGGGTCTCGGCTTGTTGGCTTGGTCTTGGTTCGTTTCAGATCAGCTGAATACGTGGCGAGGTAGCTCAATATTATCACTGGAGGTGGTCCCGTAATATCAGGGTGATAGGGGAGTTGTCGGTGGACGTTGAAGGAGGCTCTAGACAAGGAATCCACTGTCTCCAGCTTCTTTGGGCCTTTCTGAGGAGATGTACACTGCTCTTCAAACTGCTGACTAAGCGATAACATGAATAGCCACACGAATGACACCTGACAAACACCCTCCGACATCATTATTTAGTCTCTATTCTCAAACCGTAGTCTCCTCCAGTGTCGGATCATCTCTCAGACTGTCTTATTATGGACTACCGGGTCTAGTGAGCTCCTACTCTAACTAACGTCAACTAAAGGTGAGACTTGGCAAGTATCTGAACTCCCTGAAAAATAGTGCTCAGGCAGTAATATTCTGTCTGAGGCATTATATGACCCATAATTCTGTCTCTTGAGAAGCCCACAAAATTGTGACACATATCTGACGTATTAGACACTGTCTCGTTCGATCATAAAAAATCCCACAACCTGGAGACGAGCTTAATTCTGACACAGATCATGATGTCGTAATGGACTCAATATCTCGCTAGGTAGTTGTTTCTGCCACGAATTAATTACTTCATCGAACTCCCCGTACCTTGTTTACTCACGGATTTAATTTTCAAGACGTTCCGACACCACCTCATATTACGTAATATTCAACTGCCCAGGCTTCCACGTAATTTCGCCACGACCCAAGAACCTGCTAGACCGTCTTCCAAGACTACTCTGCAATATCTTAGTCATTCCACAGCTAGATCGGTGCAGGGCCATGGTTCAAACTAGACGGTAGGCAGTAGCCTGACGTTGCTTGGCTGATATTACGTCACAGCAGAAATAAATATCGGGCTGCCTCCTGATTACGTGGTGACATAATCTAGGCAGCACCCGCTACGGAGTCATGGAAACTAGCAGAATAATTGTGAAACTGCCTTGTGGTTCTTTGTTCAGATTGACGTCCGGTACGGCAACAACTGTCTACAGTGGTACGACCCAGGAAGCCACTAATTTTCACGTTAGTCTACCGGCCGACTCGCATAGGGTGATAGTAGCATTCTCAGGGTCGGAGAAGTCGGTGCCATGTCACGTGTAAATTCATCTGCTTGAAGAAATCAGTGTAGTATCAGATTGCAGGGGTTGGGGATCAGAGGAGATGTTGTTGAGGGTCTGTAGGTAGCGGATGTGGGTGGGAGTTGTTAGAGTTGGTATTGAGATGCTGTAAGTGCCCATGTCTACACTGAAGATATTGCTATGTTTCTCTCATGATTGTGCACAGAGACTCATCCGGTTCTCGCTCTACTGCTGTCGCTATAAACTCTCCATGTATAGCCACCTTTCTCCTCTTACGTTATCTACACCCTTGCTACTCGCTGCGCATCTAATCTCAGCATGCGCATGCTTGTCAATCTCGTAAAACTGGCCCATCTCCTTCGGTCGTCTGTAATCTTACTTGGCTAAAGTTCTGGCCCGTTGCATCGCGAAAAATCGCCCTCTTAGCGTGTCTGATCTCAATACTACCTTGAAAAAGGGGTTGAGTGTAGGGAGTGAGGTGGAGGAGGTTGATCTGAGTCTCCTAAAAACATCTATGAGCTTCACATACCCTTTGAACTGCTCGTGCCGCTTCCATCGTTATTCTCACCAAACTCCGTGATCCTCCGACTACATGTATACGTCTCCACACGATACCAAACGTTGCTCCGCTCAGGCAACCACATCCACAACCCTGGGTAGGCTATCCGTGCGTGCCGCAAACCCGCCCACGTTGACAAGCGGCTAGCGTGGATTTTAGCAGAGCGTGTGAGGCTCAGCTACAGTAGTGGAGAAAGCTAATCGGAGGGGAGCAGATAATGCAGTCTGGAGGGCTTCGGGTCACGTGAACCAATATAGAGAGATGACCCCTGGATCTACCAATCTCGGCCAATTCCGAAAGCGAACTCGGATCTAGAGTAGCTCTTCTGGGTCCAAAGTTAGACCCACTTCTTGTGAACAATCTGTCCCTTGCCTCTAGTGCTGGAGCTAACATAGGAAAAATAGTGGGTAATCTTAGCGGGAGACAAAAAGCACTTTTTTAGCCCCTATGGCTTGGCTAGTGGGTCTAGGCAAGCTAGGCTTAGTTGCATTCATTGATAGCTGTTGTTGCAACAGTTCTTCTTACATATTTCCAGCGTTGTATGTGGGTCTACACTATGCACTGCACAGCAGCCACCTTCGATGCTATATCAGATGCACTTGGCGTGATGGCTGTCAATGCATTGATAACTTCATGTGACAGAGAGGGCTGTCATATGTACATACATACGTCTCGTGCGTGCCTCTGTCTCTGTGTTCATGTCTGTCTCTCTCCTTACGTCAGATCTCGAGCAGCTAAATATCGTTCCTAGTCTAATTAGCCGCCGTATGTCTATACTCACTGTAGACCAAGGCAGGTTACATTGTTGTGGGTAGGCTGGAAATTAGTTCACACCAATTAGACCAGCTAAAGTAGCGGCGAGTTTAACCAAGTGTGGGGATAAAGAGAATGTGAACAATGCCAGGCGCTAGAGCACTCTTCAAAGACTCCACCAAGTGTTGTGCACTGACATGATGCATCTGAAACCGGAGTCTTGAGATGAGAAAGATGTACAGGGGTGAATACGATGATACGACATGACAACACGGCTGTTTATACGACATCAGGGGCAGTTTTCAAGCTGGGCTGTGTTTTTGGGGGTCGCCTATTTCCAGAGACTAAGAGTAGCGCCATGACCAGCAAAACAGACTACAGTGCGAGTACAAGGGTGGCTTGGTGAGACACTTGATGGTAGTCCAAGAAGGGCTAGGCTCGTACACCGTGGTAACAGAGCTAACAATCTGGGGTTGCGGGGCTAAGTAAAAATGAACGTCGGGGAAGAGCCGAGAATGCAGGCTTGTACTGGAAGTAGGGCACTTGTACCGAGACGGGTCGTGGTAGATGGTCATTAGCCGAGGTTGACCGAAGGGATGGCTATAGGCTGTAGTATGATGTAAGATGACGTGGAGAGAGATTGTTGGGGTTCGGTTATTGACGATCTAGCGGAAGTAGCGGAAATAGTAGCTGTTTTCGAAGCTCTGGTTCGGTAATTATTGTCTGGTCGGTGGACCCTGTCATCATTAGTCAACATCATCAAGGGTGGGGGTAGGAGGTGTTTCATGAAGTAACCGACTCACCTCAGAGAAGTCCAGAAAAGCTCAGAGCTGATCTCGTTCCGTTTGGGCCACTTTCCAGGTTTTTCCTTTCACATCTTGCCAGTCCCACCTCTCTCTGTGTCCGAGTATACACACTCCATTGAACGGTCCCAATAACAGCAGCAGCATCAAAAACTCACCATTCATTTCCAAATCTCAAAACCAGATCTTCTTCCTCTCAAACCCGGCTCCAAATCACGTTCCCACTTTTCCTTTTTCCCTTACCACCACTTCTTCACTCCTACAGACACCTTTACCTGTACTCACACCATGCACACACCCCTTACACTCTTAGACTCATCTTCCCTGTAATTACCGACACTCCAAATACACCGCCCCCAGAATAATCCCCCAAACTCTAAAAGTCATTTGGGGGTGCAAATATGGACTTAAAGATATTGCACAAACAAGAAAACAGCGTCATTACGTACAGCAGCTCAAGCTGATCGTAACGATACCAGAAAACCCTTACCTTACCTTACAAAATCAGTTTCAAAATGTCAACTTAGCCCATCCTCACAATTCGCCACTGCTGCATCGCCCAATAACCTTACCCTAACCCTACGAACATGACCCTTTGGACCTCCTTGCTGATCTACTCATAATCTGTCAGGAGCGATGGATTGAAACGAGAAGAGATTTAAATTAACTATCACGTGTCAAGTAGTATATATTCAAAATCCTGAGTGTTTTTCTCCAAAACTCAGCCCACAAAGTGCATATTCGCTGCGCTCATATGCTACGCCCTAACCCTAATTAACTCACCCACCTTATCTCTCACCACACTCACCACGCACACCACACACACTAACAACACTTCAACACTTTCACCATGAGCTGGAATGGATTCAAAAAGGCAATGAACCGGGCGGGCACGTCGGTGATGATGAAGACGGGTCACGTGGAGAAAACGGTGGATCGGGAGTTCGAGACCGAGGAACGGCGATATCGAACCATGGAGACAGCTTCCACTAAGCTGAACAAGGAGGCCAAGGGCTTTCTGGACTCGCTGCGAGCCATGACGTCATCGCAGACTCGAATCGCAGAGACCATTGATGCCTTCTACGGCGATGCTGGCACTCGGGACGGTATTTCCAAGTACTACTTGCAGGCTGTTCAGGAGCTGGATGCTGAGACTGTCAAGGCTCTGGATGGTCCTTACCGAGAGACGGTTCTGGATCCCATCACACGGTTCTGTGCTTACTTCACCGATATCAACGAGGCCATCAAAAAGCGAAACCACAAGCTGATGGACTATGATGCTCTACGATACAAGACCAAGAAGCTGGTGGAGAAGCCCAGCAGCGACGCCTCCAAACTGCCCCAGGCCGAGAAGGAGGAGCAGATGGCCCGGGAAATGTACCAGCAGATGAACGGCCAGTTGATTGAGGAGCTGCCCCAGCTGATTGATTTGCGGGTTCCCTACCTGGATCCCTCTTTCGAGGCGTTGGTCAAGATCCAGCTGCGATTCTGCACAGAGTCGTATACCCGTCTGGCACAGGTGCAGCAGTACCTGGACGCCAGCAGTCGAGAGGAGTATGCTAACGGCCAGCTGGACGCCAAGGTGGAGGATCTGCTGCAGAACATGAGAGAGTTGAGCATTACCAGTTTGGGCACTACTGGGAAGTAGCGAGTGAACGCAGTGATCACGCAGTGATCGCGCAGTGAGCGAGCGACTGACTAGAGGACTTGGTGCAAACTTGAGGCGTTTGGAATCGTCAGAGGACGAGTATGTATAATGAATATAAGATAAGCATTAGTGGGAGGGTGGAGGGGGGTGGGGGGTGTTGGTTGGATGGGGTGTTAGTTGCGTTGGTACAGCGTTGTGAGTGGATCAGGTGCTAGGGAGACGGAGGTGGTTCACATACTACAATCGGCTGTTTGGAGCAACTGATGATAGAGAATCCCAAAGTTGGAGAGAGACATACCGCGGTCCTAGCCGGGTCTTCCACGGTCTGTTATCAGTGAATCATCTTTGGTCAGCTTCTTCTCATTCTGGCTAGTGTCAACTATTGAAGAGAGAGACGAACTGTCAAGATCTGGCCTCAAACTGGCTCGTTAGCCGAGTTGAAACGGTTTCCGCGTGGCTCTCATCTCTCTTGCGGACCCACTTGGTCCAATACCAAGCCCATGATGATACTAGAGGTCTTGGAAGGCTCTAGCCCGGGGATTTGTATTGAGAGAAGTTCGGCTAGCCCGAGGAAGATCCAGCTCGGCTTTTGGCGGGGACTTAGTGCGGGATTTGGTTGTCATTAGTTCAGCCGAAAGGGTTGTCGTTGACTACTAATGAAGACGTCAACCTCTTAAAGAGCCACTAACTAAAGTGTCAACGAGCTGACCCGTATTGAATCAAGATCTCAGGCCATAACTCTTCGACTAAGAGTGTCACTGACGTTCGTTAGAGTCGGCCTAAAATGATCGAAGACTTTCAGCCGTCTTCTAGAAGCCAAGACTTCCGTGGACTGATTTGGACTGCCGTGGCTTGTCTGTTAGTGGTTTAGAGGACATGCACTTTAGAGGACATGCACTTTTGGCAATCAAGGGTAATCAACACCAACAGATTGGTGTATCTGATGGCTTACTTGCTCTCTACCCCACTACCAGTACAGTAATATATCAGTCAGGGTGTTAGTTCTATCCACGGTTTAACTTTCGTATAGCTCCGGCAGCAACTGATCTAATGTACAATGCACGTATTGGTAGATCAAGACTACTGCAGAGACGGGCAGGAGAGCAGCCAGGGTGTGGATATCAGCTGATTCTGAGTATTTCCACGGAATCCGACTTCTGAGCCCTGTCGGAGATTCGACACGTGGTATGGTTTACGAGTAGACGGATGTAAGCCCAACTAGACTGATTGATACAAGACCTACTCAGTGAGTCACTGGGCTAGTTTGTCCCAAGACACAAAGAGGAAGACCTGGTGGACAAATATATGGGAGGGCACTTTATTGTGTTGAAGAGAGAGGCGGCCTTATTAGGAAGGATGGTTCTCTTTTGGGACGACTCGAATGGGCCAAATATCATTGTCTCTTGTAAAAGAAGCCACAGTGTATCGTGTGATCAACTGGTAGAGACACGAGAACTATAGCTACGTCACAAACAGCCCAAAAGACGTTTCACTTCGACATGGACGTTTCAGAATTTCGTCATGATGTCCCCCCTCGGACACCGATCAACTTATCTCAACCAATCAAGACCCCCCAAAAAATAATACTCGAACTGACCCTGCTTATCATTCCGCCGGGATGACTCCGAGACGTCTTGACACACATCAACGTCACTTCAGATAGCCCGAGTAGAAAAGATGGGCGTGACAAGGACTACCCTGGTGCTATATGGTATAGTCTGAATCTGTCTACAAGTAGCGAACAAAGAAGTTCTCTCTCGAGCCGATTAGCTTTGATCTTGAGTCTCTCAGGCAAAGAAGGAAACCAAATGCTCGTACTCGTTAACTTGCCCGTAACTTAGATGGTTCAATTTCTGGGCTTGTCTCACCTCTCTACCAGTGGTTTCCGCTGGTCACTCACAATGGCCATAATATCTATCCTTGGGACCATATTATACGTCTCCACTCGATTGTCTCCACCGCCCACATTTGTTTTCTGAATACGTCTGCTTTGGCATTGCTCCTGGACAGGATATTATATGCCTATAGATGACCCTGGCTTAGCCATGACACACCAGATCAGACTCACTAAGTGTCAGTTGGGCAGTGGGTGAATAATATTGTGTTGTTTCTGTAGATTAGCGGGAAGAGGAGGATCATGTGATGAGGAGAGCTCCAAAGGGTAGTAGTAGCTAGTTGTATATAGACCATTGGGGACTTTGAATATGTGTTTTTTTTTTCCATATCTAGAAACACCCCCATTCACCTCTTCTACCCCACATAATCCACATTGGCGTATATACATGAGACCTGCTCTCCCAATGTACACTCAAGCTGCACGAGCACGTCACTTTTAGCACTCTGACTAACGCCGTCTAACAAACCACAAAGGGCTCTCCAAGAGCCGTCAACGTCAAACTCGTCTGTACCGCCCAGATGCGGATAACTGGCGGAAACTGGCGGTTTCAGACGGGCCGAAAGGTTTACTGAGAGTGACAGGTTGAGAGGAGGAGAGGTTTATGAAGGGAGTGTCGCGAGCTAGAAGGAATCGGAGTTGAGATCGTGAATCTCTAAGTCAAGATGAATCTAATGGTCCAACTCTTGTCTCAAATGGACCCCCACTACCCACAAATAATCGATAGTCCCATCATGTCTCAACTTTTCATAGACATGTCAAACAACACACTTACTGAATGAGGACGAAGACTTATGGCTAAAACCGCCTTGTTGGTACTCTGACTACAGCTGACACCTCTTGGCCCACCTAGACCACTATCTAAGCCGAACTTACCCTAGCTATTTGTAGACTTGTTCTCGCTAGATCGAGCTGCAAACAAAGGTAAGACAAGTGGACGAGTCAGACGGCCGAGTCATGGTCAAACGATCCTCATTGTATGACCAGCTAAGGCCTTGTTACTGATGTCATGTCTCACAATTGAAAGATCTCCTTGGGCAAATATTATTGTTGAGAAATGTGCTCTGATAGCTGAGATAGGCATTTCTTCCGAGGCAATCCGGACAGTGGAATGTGATACATGTGCAGATTTAGTTTGTGGCTTGGAGGATGCGATTCTGATTCCTGTCTTCAGATCAATCCATATTTCATGAATCTATAACACGGCACATCTTAATTTCACATGTACCTGATCCGAACCAAACACAGACGTGTTGTCAGTTCCTTCACAGCCAAATACAGCCTCAAATGGTACCAAAAAGATCAGCACGACGGCCCGGCTCGGATGGTGAAGTCTAAATCTTCCGTGCGTCACTCCTGTGTGCGGTATCTCCGGATCTAGTTATGTAAGTGGAGGTGAGGAATTAGCCAAGGTGGGGGTTTTACGGAGGCTTTGTAAGCCGAGAGAAGGTAGAGGGGTGGCTGGGAGAGGCTGAGTAGTCAGCCTAAGAGGTTTAGCCTCTTTCCAGCAAGCAACAACGCGTCTATTAGTGTTCCTGACTTTTTGTCAAGTAAATAGTTAGCCGCTCAACTAAACTCAACAAACGAAGGTAATTGGGGCTGAAAGGTGTCAAACAGAACACAACACACTGATCTGACAGTCAACATGAAACAACGTCAATAAAGCCGTTCACTCCAGCAGCCAACCACTGTGCTCACATTCCTCCCTCACGGCTGTAGCATGTCTCGTCCCTGCCGATAATTAATATCTCTGTAGTGGAGTAGAAACCGAGACTAATGAGAGAGTCGCCCTTGCAGAGCAGAGATAATAAGTGTGGTAATAATGGCTGTGTGGTAATAATGGCCGTACCTGATGGTGGTCACGTGTCCACCGATCAATAGCTGTGGACCTGACTAAATCCCCTGCCCAGCTTCCTCCAGATCCTGTTTGCTGTACCCCTGAATTCTGTCAGTACATACCAGGGGACTGTACTCGGGATTAGCTCTGAAAAAGCAAGTGCAAAACACAGTAAACAATCGGGCCAGTAATATGTGGGGATTTGAGACACACTGTGGTATGTGCCACAATGCCGAGGCTTTTGCTCTGCGTCTTTTTGAGACTTCCCAAATGGGCCATACTCCAGTACCAGGTAGATACAATACAACCCCGGATAAATTAGTGTGAATTGGAGAGGATTGAGTTGAGCTAATAGAAGTGATAGTAGGGCTGGTTGTAGATCTGTAGATGGAGGTTTTTGACGGGAGAAGTCGGGAATCGATTCGGCTCGGTTGGTGTGCGGAGGTGCCAGAAAATCAGCCGCTCATACCACCCCTCCATGCCGTTGGGCACGTTATTAAACCGTGAGCGAATAATACGCCAAAATATACGCGCATGGTATGTTGGGCGTGTTCATTTAGGTTGGCGTAAAAGCACACAGTATGCGTGAGACAATGGTAAGGAGGGGGGTGGTTGGAGTGGTGTTGGAGTAATCAGAAGGGGTTATAATTCTGGCTGTGTACTATCTGTCACGTGATGAACAGTTGTGAACTTCCAAAATCAAAATCCCCCAACTACAACCCGAGTTATCCGCCCCCCTCATCCACCATCTCCATGGCAACATACAGCATAAACTCTATCCGTGCAGAATCAAAACAAGACTTGCATGGAAGGTGTGTAGAAGTGTGGGAGATGGACACGACTCTACTGACTCTCCTCCAATTGACATATCGAGTGCAAATCGACATCTAGCGACACACCATGGAGCATTTCACGGCGCACGACGGGTCGTTCACCTTTCCGGACTCGCTTTTCCCAGACGTGCAGACGCCGTATCCGGCTCTTCCGGCAGCGCCCACAGACAAAATCGACGCTCTCAAAGCTGTCTATGAAACCAGCATAGTAACGACACAAACCGGCCAGGGTTCTTCGCAGCATCTTTCACAGTTCTTTCGGTGGGCCCGAGACGTTCTGGATCTCCACGAGCTCCATCATGGTCTTGGAGAAGCAGAGGTTGCGTTTGCCAAGACCGTTGTTCAACATACGGCATATTCAGAGAGCTCTGAGGGCTCCAAAAGTCCGTTCACAGGCGCAGCCCATTATCTACTGGGTCTATCTTCGTTGTTTGGAAGCAGCGAATCTTCTGCGGGAGCGGCAGCGGCTCTGGAACATTTCAAACAGGCCGCTGCCAACGGGTTTGCCAGATCATACTATCGATTGGCAGTGGAGTTTGAGTCCCGAGGAGACGTGGAGCATTGGAAAGAGTGTCTTGACCGAGGAGCGGCCAAGGGCGACTCTGCCTGTTGTTTCAGATTGGCCATGGCTCTTTTCCAGGGCCAGCTAGGACTCCAGAGAGACCCCAATCTAGCCTATGAGCTTCTACAATCTGCAGCTCGAGTTTCAGACCCCGATTCACCCCAGCCCAGCTATGTTCTCGGCTTGCTGTTGCTCGGAGAACTGCCTGCTATCCGTATAGATGGATGTGCAGAGCTGGAGGCTGCTGTAGCCAACCCTACTCCTCAAACTTCACACAAGGCCTTCAAAAACCTGGAACGGTCGGCGTGGCTGGGATTTGCACCTGCCCAGATACGTATGGGACGTGCCTGGCAGGGAGGAGGTAAGGGTTTTGATTCTGCCATTGCTCTTCGATACTTTCATCATGCTTCTAGACATTATCTCTACCAATGTTGGAGACAGAATGATGTGTCTCAAACTAGTGGAGAAGCCGAGCTGGAGGTGTCCAAGTGGTTCCTCTCCGGCTGTGAAATGCACCTGGAGGCCAATGAACCCTGGGCTTTCCGTTTTGGACATGTTGCCGCTCAGGCTGGAAACACCACTGCCGAGTTTGCTCTGGGCTACTTTTACGAGGTGGGCATTTCAGTCAAGAAGAGCACTGCCGACGCCAAGTACTGGTACACGGAAGCCCTTCGACATGGCTTTACTGAGGCACGTGACCGAATCGACCAGATGGAAGAGTGTCCTCTTGACAAGAGCCATCATCAGAAACGAATGAGTCTTCGAAGAAGCAATACCAAGCGGCTCAAGGACGAGTTCAAGGAGAAGCTGCGAAGTACACGCAAGGCCCGGCCTCTGAGATCGTATTCGGTTGCGGATCCCGAGAATCAGGCCGAGGTTAGAGCTGGAGAGGTGACTCTGGAGCTGGAGGAGGTTGAAGAGGGAGTTGAGGAGGGTCAAACTTTGGACAATGCGACGGAAACGAACAGGGAGGTTGTTGGTGATGAAGCTGACCGCTCCGACGATGTTTCTGACCTCGCTGTGCCCGTTGGCTCTGTTATGGCCAGTTTGCAGAACCTCCAGATGAAGGACACTTCTCAGTCTGCTGACAGAATGCTCGATCGAATCAAGGAGATGAAGCTGGAGGAGGAGAAGCGGCTGGAGGAGGAGCGCAAGATTGAGGCTGAGAAGCTGGCTGCTGAGAAGGCTGAGGAGGAGCGTTTAGCTGCTGAAAAAGCCGAAGAAGAGCGTCAGGAACAGGAGAGACAGCGACTGATTGAGCAGGCCAGAGAGGAGGAGAATGCTCGTCGGGAGCTGGAAGCCAAGAGACTAGCTGAGGCTCTAGAGAGGGAGGAGAAAGAGAAGGAGGAGAAGGAGAGGCTGGAGAAGGAACGTCTTGAGCAGGAGCAGCAGGAACATCAGAGACTGGAGCAAGAGAGGCTTGAGAAGGAACAACAAGAGAAGGAGAGACAGGAGAAGGAGAGACAAGAAAAGGAGAGACAGGAGCAAGAAAGACGTGAGAACGAACGCCTTGAGAAAGAGAGACAGGAACAGGAGAGACAGGAAAAGCTGAACAAGGAACGTTTTGCTGATGCCTCGATTGAACAGACTCCCGAGGTTGATAGACCTTCTTCTCAGACTGACGCTCCTCAGGCTCCTCAAGCTGACCTTTCATTTGAAGACCAACTCCATGAGGCAGAGAGAATCCACAAGGAGGAACAACGACGACTACGAAAGGAACACAAACGGGCACTCAAGAACCGGGCTCAAAGTGAACGTCTTTCGGCCCCCGTTCAACCTCCTCCTCCTCCTCCTTCTTCCATTCCCACATCTTCTTCTATTGCTGATCTGAGACGGGAAAAGATGTTGCAGAATGTTCGACAACGAGTTTCTTCAGAAAGTGTCAATACCATGACGAATGCCACTCCTCCTGCTCCCACAGAATCGGCTCCCTTGCCTCCTCCTCAGAGACCCAAACAGCGAGTCTCCAGTATGATTATTGATGGAGATTTGGCCAACAACAGCAGTAACCAGGGCAACAGCAACAACAGTGGTGAATCTACACCTACTACTCCCATCACTCCGGTTACTCCCCTGACTGCCTCACTCCGTGATATTGTCATCCCTCCTTCTTCCAACGCCAGCAGTAGATCCACTACTCCCCATTCTGGCCACTCAACGCCTCGAAAACCCGTTTCTAGAAGCGGAACAGACACGGATCTGGCTGGACGAGTTGTGATGAACAATATGGCGTCTCCAGAACGTCGAGGACGTCGCCATGAACGTGCCAGAACAGCTTATGACATTTCTGCAGACATGGAGACTCCTCCTAGACTGTGTTCTCCTGCCAATGTTGGAGGAGCAGGAAAGAGACTGGTTTCTACCCCTGCGGGAGTCGGATCGGCTCCTTCTACACCTGGAATGGGCCCTGGAGCAGGTCCTTACGCTGATTACTCGCCTCCCGTGCCTCCGAAGGATTCTCCCTTCGATAGATCGACCTATTTCGACCGGTCCATTTCTCCTACAAAGAACCGTCCCTCTTCTCCAGCTTCTGGCCGAGTCAGCAGTCTATCTGCCGTGGAGATCTCGAACAAACTGAAAAAGTTTGCCGGCAAAATCGTGCCTTCTTCGCCGCCCAAACGAGGCCAAGAGTTTGAAGGAGGCCATCAGCAACAACAGCCGCCGTCCAGAAGCATGTCCCCGGTCAAAGATCGGGTGGCATCCTCACCTAACCCTGGACGGCCCATGTCGGCTCTTTCTGGCCACTCGGACACTTCTCGATCGTCGTCTCCTGTCGATTCCATCATGTCGCATTCTCGTTCGTCCACAATGATGACCTCTTCTTCAGGCTCATCCGGCAACAGTATGCTTGGAGGCTTTATTCCCAACATGAGCATGCCCAACATGCCGAGTATGAAACTGCCTCGAGCCAGTAGTCCGCTCAAAAACCCGTTGTCGGCCAAAGACCTGCAACAGGGACAACAACCACACACGCCTGTCGAGCCTGCTCCCCCTAGAATTCTGCATGGAACAGGCAAGGGCCCGAGAACGTTTGAGGAGATGGGTATTAATCCGGTGACTAAGGAGGCCGATGATTGTGTTATTATGTAATACCATTAATGTAATTGACGATGATTGTAGTTAGTCGAGATTGTTGTACGGAGT
The DNA here is from genome assembly GCA_900519055.1 of Yarrowia galli. Taxonomy (NCBI): domain Eukaryota; kingdom Fungi; phylum Ascomycota; class Dipodascomycetes; order Dipodascales; genus Yarrowia; species Yarrowia galli. The sequence goes on along the minus strand of ULGS01000006.1, from coordinate 643,709 downwards.
ATTTCCAAAGTGTGAGGCACCCCACGATGGGAACGACAGGTACGCTTCATGGAGTGGTGCAGGCGTTTTATAGTGAATACGCTGTACTTATAGCCAAAAACGCCTGGAGCTATAATAAATCTAACTGATAAAGAGATCAGCCGAGTAGATAAGGATGTCTCTACATACTGGTATGTAGCAATGGCTTTCATTCGGGCTGGTACTGTACTTATTCTCTCTTCCACTTTTTCGACCTTCGCCAAAATTACAGTGTTACAGTTCTCTCCTTAAATGGACGGTTGTGGGCCCTGACAACGCTCTTCCAATAGCCACTCTACTCAAAGCCATGGACTTTCCAAGAAGTGATTTGGAATGGGTCCTGGAATGTCCAAACGTCAGTTGAGGTGCTGTCTGACAGAAGGGTTGCTGGGGTAACGGTTATGTATGTGACGTCAATATATGCCCCATTCAGGTCTTTGCTCTCTAACCATTCATTGTAAAGACGGAAAATGGACATTGGTGTATGCCTCATTCACCCTTTGGCCTAATGTGGCTGGAAGGGTGGTTCTGAAGGCGCAGATACTGGTGCAATGGCTTAGTTAGAGGTACCCTTGGATAGAGCAGGTAACTAAATAGCAGAATCCACCTGATAGCAGCCCCATAAGTTGGATAGGAGCTATATTGTGAGAGTCTTCTTTGTGCCGAACACATCCCAAACGGATAAGGTGGAGGTAGTCAGTGGTCGTCTGTACAACCTTGTACGTACTTAGAGGTGATCGTACTGTAATAACACCGATCAACACTGTTCGGTTAGCTACGTACTGTAAGACCTAGGGGTCAGTATGGTATAGCCACATACCGTATGTACTTGTACTGTACAGGTGCCATACGAGTATGTAATCAGACATTTGCCCCGATTCTATTGTGTGAGATCAAAATCTACACTGCTACCTTTGTTGGGGTTACAATAAAGCTCTCTGTGACCTATCCCACAGTCTCCACCGCCTACATCCGCCACCTCAAACAAGTCAGTATTTCTATACATTACATTTTTCCTCCGTCTATGCTGCTTTTTGGCGTTGTCTGAGACTATCCGTCTACCAGTCCACCATCTGCTTTTCCTTCTCGCCATTGTCCTCCTCGTACTCGACCTCCACGCTGGGGCCCTTTCGCTTCTTGGTCTTGGGCTTGGGCTTCTTACCATCAGCAGCGGCCTTTCGCTTCTTGGGCTTCTCGTCCTCGGAATCGGTATCAGTCTCATCGTCCTCATCATCAGAAGCCTCAGTCTCAGAACCAGACTCGTCACTGCTTCCTCCAAGCCACTTTTCGAGATCCTCCAGCTCCACGAGATCGTCATCGTCCTCATCCTCGACGTACTCAACCTCTCCCTCTTCTTCTTCCTCGTCCTCCTCTTCCTCCTCATCTTCCTCATCCTCGTCCTTGTTGGCTCCCTCAACTCCCTCAAGCACCTTCTTCCACACCTTCTCGTCGACATTGAGAGGGTTCTCGCCGTATGCTCCGCTCTTGAGACGGTCCAGAAGCTCCTTCTCAATGGCCTTTTCCACCTTAGCAGCAGCCAGAGCCTTTCGCTCTCGAGTGGCCTCTCGTCGCTTCACCTTGGGGGCCACGCCCACATAATGAGTATCCTCCTCCTTCATGGCAATACGTCGCTCGGCAACCGCCACCTGGGTCAGACGAGTCAGACGCTGCTTGCACTTGTCAATCAGGAACTCGTTCCAGTAGATGAGATGCTCGTCAATCTGCTCCAGAGCCCGCTTGTAGTTTTTGGACAGTCGAATCCGCTCCCACCACTTGTTGGGGGTATGAACTCGCTCGGCAGTCTTCATGTAGAGATATAATCGGCCGTTGACCCGTCGAACGGTGGCGTATTTGGAGTTGGCTAGAGGACATGACTTTCGCTCGCAGATGCCGGTCACGTTGTACTCGTTTTTGCAGAAATCCTGGCCTTTGCCGGTTTTCAGCTTGAACGAGCAGAATTGGTCGTTTAGAATTTCCCAAATGAGCTGAATTAGTATGGTAACGAGCGGCCGTAGGTCGCGAGTGGACAGCATCCTATAGCGAGGTTCACACTTGTAACCAAGCGTGGTGTTGATTGTAGTGTCTCCCACTTCCTTCACAGTAAAGAGTAGAACTCACCTCTACTACACACAATGTAGAAAGGCTGTGATAGACAGGGATCACGGACTATGGCAGATCTTTTGAACACTTGGATAGCAGACAGGTATCTCATAAGGCTGTAGAAGGACTGGTTCTCCGAGGTAGTCCTCCACCGTAGTAGAGACTAGAGCTCGCTGATGTCGATGGAAAGACTCGTGAAGGCAGTATGAAAGCGGATTTGAAGACCAAACGAACAGTTCCAGCCACTGTCGTTGAATAGAGCACTGCAGAAAAGCTCAGACACATGTAAAGTGCATCTTTTCTCTTCTAAGCATAGTAAGCACACTGTCCACAACTGTAGCTCGTAACACAACGACCATACCAGGTACAGTCGAGAACTCTTCACAGTCGCTTCATAGAACTTCAAATCACTCGTCAACCACCTTTCCGGTCCATCAGCCACCTCTTCAGTCCATCAACAACCTCTCTTGTCCTACCACTGCCTTCAGGGTCCACCTTGAACCAGTCAAAAGTCGCCAAAAGTCCATGATTTCCGCTTTTCCACTCGTAGCAACATTTTTCTCACCCAAAAGAACCTCCCTTGGTTCCCCCATCTCCTTCAACAGTACTCACATCGTCACTCGCCGACATTATGAATGTGTAGTTATGCTTGAAAAATTCGTGATCAGACTTTCAAGCTTTCAATATTTTTCTGGCTCTTGCAGATTTCTCCAACCTTATATCAGGTTATGAGCGATTCAGACAATGTAACCTAAATTGTCTCGCTTGTGGTTGGTCGGTTGATTAGTAAGCTGAAAGTTGGTAGACGTAGCTGATAAATGAATTTCAGCGGGTGCTTAGATGAGTTCTTTCTGCGACCGCTTGGGTCACGTGTTGTATTGGTCACGTGACACCCTTCTCTGCATTGATTATGCACACATTAGGTGATTGGTGGAAGGAACAGTGATGAGAGAAAGGTGTATTTGTAAGGTGGTTGTAGTGGTGGTAGTGAGAATAGAAAAGAAGTGATGGTCTTGTCACGTGACTTTGAAAAGACTACTAAAAGCTGGAGTCTACGGCATTAACGGAACCGGTATTAATGAGGTTTCAAAGATTCAGGTCAATATTACTTAGTCTTACTTGAAGATGTAAGGTGAACAGTTAAGTCATTAGTAAGGCAAGAGATGAGTCCCTAGAACGATCAGGAGAAGTGCTGATGATTTGAAAGTTACATTATAGACTATCAGTGGTATCATAAATACACTGGCATTTGTCTTATCTCTCCGTCCTCCCCACAGCACTCCCTAGAGACACCTTCTTTGCCACCTCCATCACTCCACTTGCACCTGCACTGATAAAGTTTGATAGTGAAACTTCTGGCATCAAGTCCAACTTCACTCTTTTTCAGTCAACCTCGACACATAAAACAACATGTCAAGACACCATCCCGATCTGGTGCTGTGCATGAAACAGAGCGGTACCCGAGTAGGCCGTTTGTGTGAAAAGTGCGACGGCAAGTGTCCTGTTTGTGACTCGTTTGTGCGACCTACGACGCTGGTCAAGGTCTGTGATGAATGCAGTTTCGGCAAGCTGGAAGATCGGTGTATTATTTGTGATGGATATGTGAGTACAACTCCACGAGTGCCGAAGGCGTGAGGGGAGTGGAAAAGACTGGTGAATGCCCAAGGCATGAGCGAGTCTATCAGTTGACACGACTGTGAAGTCAGGTACTGTGAGAGCTACGGCTACAAAGGCTATGAGGTGGTATGAACACCCTGAGAGGTGCCCCCTGGTTGTGTTTCAAAACAGACTGCTACAGCAGTTCTCGGTGAACGTCAGCAGTGCCACTGGGGTCATTACTTGCGAGATCACGGCTGAAGCACACTTCTGGTGAGACATGCCATGTTGTAAGGCCTTAGAGCAGATAGAGGGCTTCAAACTTATGTCTGATTCGGGTATCTTCCATCAGGCCATCTCCACCACTTCTATCTCTCCCTACCAACTCCCCTACCCCCACTCCATACTAACACAGGCTGTTGCGGACGCTTACTACTGCTTTGAATGCACACGACTAGAGAAGGACCGGGACGGATGCCCGAAGATCATCAACGTCGGAGGCAGCCGGACGGACTTGCATTTCCAGAGAAAGAAAGAGGGACGATAGACCCGGGTTGTATAGTACAGTATTTATTGAGAACACGAATTGTGGACAAACAGTTGTAGACAACGGGAGACTTGAGGGGTGCTGTATGTGCTGTAAAGTAGTAACAGAGGTCGATGTACCTTGACAGATCAAGTTGTTAGTTTTCGTGCCTTCATCTAGCTACAGCCACGATCTATATCAATGATTATCATCACCTCTCCTGTATCCGCCATGCCCGACTTGTTCGGCTCATCAAAACCCTACATTCTAAGATCGTCTTAGGGACACAATTACACCCCCACTACACACCACGCACACGTTCATAAATCATTTTAATTCAATAAATAATGCTATTGTTTTACCAATTCTTTTGTCCTCCTCATTCCTCCTTCTTCTCCTCCTTGCGCTCACTCCTGCTGGCGGTTCGCTTGTGATGGGGAGTGGCGGCAAACTGGGGGTTGACCTCAACGACAGAAAACTTCTTGCCATGCAGCGTAAAGTCCGAGCCTCGCAGTAACGATGACGACCGTTCAATCGAAGGGTTGTCGGCACGAACAGGCGACACTTCTCGGCCCGGCGAAGCAGAGCCGTTTCGAAGACTAGTTCGCAGCTTTCGAACACTCATGGACGGCTTGAGAGGACTGTTCTCGCCAGACCGGAGATCTCCAGAAGACCTGCTCAGAGACAAAGACCGAGACGGCTTTCGGGGCAGATCCAGTGACGACGAACGTGTGTCGCCGTCAGACCGATCACTCGGCGCCGTGTCTCTCAAAATGCTTTCTCGAACCTCGTAGAACCGATCCTGCTTGGAACCGTTCGAAACAGTGGGCTGAAGGGAAGAACGAGACGAAAGAGACGAATCCGGCCGAGGAATGGCTGTGGTGGTGGACAGGAAGCTGTTTCGGCCACTCTTGACAGGAAGACACTCTTCAAAGCCCTCAAACTCGGAAGAGTCCATAGAGGGCTCAGAAGGAGACAGATCAACAGGCTGAGCAGGAGAAAGAGCATGCGACGGAGAGAGAGACGATATGTACGAATCGTTGGTCTCCTGAGACTCGTCCGAGTCGTTGTCCTCCTCACTGCTGGTGGCGGTGACCTCCATCTTGGGGAAACCAGACAAGACGGCCGAAGAAGAAGATGCAATGGAGTGCGAGTTGGACTGGGCAGACTGGGTGGACTGGACGGGCTCCAGCTGCTTGCTCTCCTCCTTGTCGGCCTCCTCGGCAATATCGGCTCCTCCAATCAGCTGCCACTCCTGTTCCTCCTCCAGCTCCTTAGTCAGCAGCTGTCGGTAACTCTGGTGTTTGGTCAGATCTAGCCACTGCCAGTCGAGCTTGGCAGACAACCGAGCAGCGCAAAAGTTGACGTGGTACCGAGTTCGCTGCTGAATGGGAGCCATGAGCTTTAGATGCCGAGCGTTTCGAAGAAGCCCGTCCACCTCAATCTCAATAGCTCCAACCTTCTCTTCAAGGGTGTGAAGAGCATCCACCATGGCAAGACGTCGCGAGGTGTGAATATCTTGCGAAAGGGCTGCCGTCAGAGACGAGTTTACGCCAGTACCAGGGTTGGGGTTGATACTGTGGCTTGCAAACGCCGCCGAGTAGTTGATCAGATGCGTCCACTCGGCAGTGTCGTCTTCGGTGGCTGTAGCGAGCCACTCCTGGCCCAGAGACTTGGCTGTAATCACAAATGGAGTCTTTCGAGACGTCTTGGGAGGCGCAGAAGTGGAGGAGTTTCGAAGAGCAACCATTCCAGTGGTGGAAAGAGTGACTGTGGGATGGAACTGGTCGTTGGCGGAAATCACGTGATGGCCCTGCTCCAGATCCTTCAGAATACTCTTGATCCACTGCGTCTCCTTGAACAGGTACAGCTGGGACGCCGTCAGAATCGCGCCCCACTCCTTCCAGATCGACCGGGCAGTCGACAGAACCCGCTTCTGCTCCTTTCGAAACAGAATACCCACCTTGGCAATCTTGATATCAATCACTCCGGGATCAGCCATCAGAGGGTTGTCAGTAGTGTCCTGAGAAAGAAAGGCTCCAGGACGCGATCGCGAAGACGTCAACTGAAGAGAAGCACCGTTGCTGAAGGCAAGACGAACGGCATGGAATGCATCACGTGACTCGGGAGCCTCGTATGAATAAGGACAGTCCTGAGACAGCGCATCATCCAACGACGGCCGGATCGAATCCAGCTTGCCCTCCAGAATCAAAGCGTAGGGATCAATCAGATTCTTGTCGCTTCGAATGTTGAACGACGACGTCTTCTTCTGGGCCACCAGAGAGCCCTTCTTGTCGCTGTGGCCAGGCTCCTCCTCAGTATGCACAAACGGAGTGTATGTGATATTGTCGTAGAAACACTCGAGAATATCGGGCGACACGCCCTCGGCAAACGTGTTGTTGATGTAGTCGCTCTTCTGCATCTTGTGCTTGTTGCTCTTGTTGAACGAGTCCGTGTGCAGAATCATGAGCGAAAAGGCAACCACGTAGGCAAGCTCGGCGTCGGCGTAAATGCCGGGGTTGCACTCGTCGTAGCGTGTTGCAAACGCGTCCAGAATCCGGTCAATCTGCTGGGCCTCCTTCGGCAGCACCACGTACATGAGAAACTTTCGTAGCGCCATGTCAATGGGGTCCATGGTGAAGTCAAACTCGGAAGAGTAGATGGCCATGCACTCGCGGTAAAAGTCCGAGTCTCGAGAACACAGAAGAGCGGCCGTCTGGCCATGCATGTTGAGTTGTCGAATGGCAGCCATGTACTCCTTGGGCGTCCTGTCGTTGATGGGGGGCAGCTGAATGTCCTCCACGGATTCACGGGGCGAGTAGGAGGCCGATTTGGACGAATCCAGCACCTTCTCAGAAGCAGTGCCGCTAGAGGGACCACCACTGGTAGGCATGGTTTTACTTCGTGGTCGTGAAGAGAATGGCAGGTCCTGGAATGACAATGACGGTGAGTTGGGGAAAGTGTTGGACGAAGAAGGAGTGGTCAGGAATTGGTTAGACGTGGAGGATGTAGAGGTACCTCCTGAAACGGCAGACACTGACTCGGAACGGGGTTTCTCTCCCACTCGTTCCAGCGACTGCACCGACGACTCCAGCCCACTATCCTTCGCTTCTTTCTCCTTGTTGTCCTCCTTCTGTCGATCCAGCTCCTTTTGTCGATCTCTGTCTGCTCTTATGGACTGGGAAGAAAGAGACCGGAAGACTGGAGGTCGGGTGGGCTCCTCATCGTCCGAGTTGAACAGCATGGAGGCTGTCTTTCGTCGGAACCGTGCGAATCCCGTTGGTGCCGGTGGTGGCATCAACGACGAACCTCCTCCTCCTCCTCCTGATCCTCCTCCTCCATTGCCACTCAGATTGGGAGTGCTGGGACGTCGGTTGGAAGCAGGTACAGATGGCTGCTCCTCCAGCAATGCAGTGACGGATCCGGTGCTGCTCCGGGTGGGTGGGGGTACTGAACCACTGCCACCAATTGTTGCACCATGGCTACTTCCACTTCCGCTGCCTACAGTGTTGGCTCCACTACCACCTGTACCTCCTCCTGTGGTTCCTCCTCCTGTGCTGTGGGCGCCCATGGTCTTCAGGGACTGGCTCCATTGGGCGTAGTTGTGGGCACCCAATTGCGCCATTGAGCCCGAGGCCGAGCTCACACTGACGCCCCGTCGATGGCTGCCCTCCGAGTCATTGTCGCTGTCTGTGTCCGACATGAGCGAGGATCCCCCGGCCTGCAGGGTCGGGATCTGTGGTGGCAGGTGATGTGCCGATGGAGGTGGCGTATGTGTCGGAGTCTGTGTTGTAGTATGTTGTGTCGTATGTTGTGTCGCTTGTTGCTGTTGTGTCGGGGTCTGTGATCTAGATGGCGTACCACTCTCATCCTTGTCTTTTCTGAACTTGGCAAACCCCAATAGAGACGCCACGGTGGAGGAGGAGTTTGAGCGGAACTGCAGTCGGCCCCGGGGTGGTCCGTCTGTGTCTTTCTTTTTGTTGAACCCCAAGGAGAACGACCGTTCGCGGTCCTTACCGTCCTTTGTGTTGCTGTTGCTACTGCTGCTGTTTGTGTCTCTGGAGTAGTCGTCTCCGGCCGAGGGGGGCGGTTTACTGGGACTCACGGTTCGTCTCAGAGTGTGGCCCAGGTTGGTGAGAGTCGAGGTGGAGGTTCTGCTGGCACTGGCGCTTCTTCGGCCGTCAGGAGAGGTGAGCGAAATCGTGGGCACCGCGACATTCACCTCGTCGGTGTTGGTTCTGCTGAGTCTGTCTCGTTTGGAGGAGCCTGTTTTACTGCCCTCCGAGTCGGTCTCTTTAAAGAGGATCTGGGCTGCTGTTGGCGGGGGCGTGTCGTGGGACGGGCTGCGACGGCGGTCCGAGTCGTCCGAGCGGGTCGGCGACGCCATGACCGATTTTTTCCTCCGTATCAGAGGCATTCCTCAACTGGTGTGGTGGGTTGAACAACAAAGGTTTCGAGACCCTAAAAAACAAGATATGGTATACAACCAGAGAGACAGACACACACACACACACGCACACCAACCGAAACCCAACTATGTTAACCTTCTTCGGAGGGGGTGTATGGAACTCTATCCGACGCCAGCGAAGAGAGAGACTCACACACGCTGTAATGTGACGTGAGTTGTAGGGGGAGGGTGGAGGAGGGGCGGCTCCTATATATATTACGACAATCTGTTTGTGTCCCTAACTGAGTGTTCTCCCTACTCGTACTACTACACTACCCAACGTACTAGTAGCTCCCCCTCCTCTGACTAATCAATTCACCACTGCTAGTTACGTGGCACTTTGACGTATGCGCCAGGTACACTATGGCTCTCATACGCGCGCGTGGACCTGTACCTTGGAGAAATAGGAGGTGTGTAGAGGTGGCGATTCAGAGCAGGTTGTCAGAGCGGCGTAGTAGGCATAAGATGTTCTCAATGACTAACACGCCTGGCTCACCCACTTCCTCCCTCACTATACTCTCTACTAGATACTCGGATATAAATAGACGTACAGTTATACCGTGATCCGGCTCGAAAAAGAAACTTGGTAAACAGGCGGGACATGAGACCAGAGCCCGCTGGAAGGGGAACTATAGTAGCAACGTGGGAAGCGAAGGAAGCAAGTGAGTTGATGAAGAAGGGTATAGGTGAGCCTCTCTTCGACGGTTGCGACCACAACCACGACAGTTGCTAGTCACGTGTCTGGGCTAGCTTGGTGCCTTAACACAACCCCTTTTGCAGCACCTCCTTCAGAACTGCAGCAGTGTCCTTCCATACACCGAACCGAGGATAATAGAGCCGGTAAAAGAGGCTCTCTATATAGCGAGTTATGAGTTAGTAACTCCCCGAAGATACTCTAGTTCAGATCTATTAGTAATCAACATCCTACCCCCTTTTTATCAACCCCCATTACACGTACACGTGTCCTTGTACGACCCTCATTTCAAATACTTGTACCTTCCCGTTCGAGGTGGTATGCGCTAATAGTCGGGGGTTGCCAAGACTTGCAAGAAATGAGATTGAAATTAGGGGGTTGATCAAAAAGGTTGAAAATGGGAGCTGGAGCGGATTCAAAAGTACCATTATAATCAGCTTAGTCAGCTCTACAAAACTCCACTCTCAGAATATCCATACTACCTCTTCCCACCATTCCAGCTCGTATCCCTCGTCTACTCCGTTTACCACTCTTCTCGTCTATTGACCCCAATCTGAAACACCCGCACAATATAGCTTTTTCTGGAATAGCCCCAACGGCGCAAAGTGCATATTTCCATGGCTAAAATAGTCTATTTGAGATTGGAGGGCGGTTTTGAAGGAGTGATAATTCGTGGTTGCTGAGAAGCCAGAGAGATATGAAGTTGATGACTGACCACTACGGGCGCTATAATTAGCAGGTCACGTGACCCCCGATCAAAAGCGACTGGTGTTCGAGTTTTTGGCCATCTTTTTCTGCCGCCCTCCCGTTCCACATACGTCATCACACCTTATCAAAACTGCAACGTCTCCAACCATTCAAATGTTACAAGCAGCCACAGAGATGGGCAGAAGAGAGGCAGAAGAGGCCAAAGGAAGGAACAGAGCAGCTTTATGTAAGGGGTTTTTATACATGTGTAATGTGCAATGACAGTGTGAAATGTGCAATGTAGCAATTGCGCCATTTGGTAAGGGTGGTGAAAAGAATCATTCGATGAGCAACGTCAGACGAAGGGTGGACACTTGTTATGCTCTGCTGTGGTTCTGTAGATTGCTCATGGTAATGGTTAACACAAGGTAGACCTCCCAGTTGATATATGGTTAGAGTGTGGCAGTGAATGGAAGATGTCTTCGTTCGAATGAACAGTGTCGACATCCAGATGATCTGATAATCACGCAATATAGGCACATGAAGTGCACGCGCGGCATTAATGAAACTCCGTGGTGCCGGCATTTGGCGTTTGTGCGTTCACATTTGTGCTCAACTTGCGGTAATTATCCATAAGTACAGAACGATAGCAACACTGTTGACTTCTCTCGGGCTCTGGAAACACTATGAACAGCCTTCCCCCCTTGGTCTACAATCTGAGGTCAATATGTATAAGGCTTAAAGTGAGCCGCACAACAGAGTACGATAAAGAGGTGTATTTATCTCGACGAGGAGAGATGCTGGGGAGATTTGAAAAGAGGGGGATACTCGTAATGGCCGAATCATCGTATCTTGGCTTTGAACGGGGCAAGAACTAGTGATTTATATGTTTTGGGTCGTTCCCTGTTGAGGCCTTCAAAACAAGCTAGTCTAATCACTGTACGATTCAAAAACAGCCATTCCAGTGATCTACAAGTACAAGGAACCTCAGTAACAGCTACAGCCTACAACTCTTGTCACGTGACCGCCCAAGTCGATTGTCTACGCGTATAACGATTCTTAGTCGTTACGGTCATCCTGTAAAGACCCAAGTGTAGAATCTGTGATGGGTACATCTCTCGTTAACTGTGCACTGCTTTCTACACTTTGGCCTCTAGCTAAAAAGCTGCTCTGATTTATTTCTCACTCAAAAACCCGGCTACCCCCGCAATACGACCAATACGAGCTCGCTATCAACACCCCTGCTGCTCCACGCTAGCATGGTACCTTCTCTAACACAATACGAGGCACTCAAAGTTCGGTTGGTGTGGGGAATATCAACCAGGGTGTTGGCATGGTGTGTACCTTGTAAAACGTGAACGTGTCTGAGACATGTTTTGAAATGAGGGGTGTACCTGGAACGATTACGAGAACAATCACAGTAGTCAATTGTTAAGCGGCATGAGGAGGAGGAGGCAATGGTTTGATTCCAGTCATTGGAAAATTGACGGTATAAGATCGTCTAATGCGCTCTTGGTCTACAACATACCAACTGATCTAATTGGTCTACCTGTATAGCCACCCCTCCATCCATCTGAGACATGGATATCAGATAAGCGGGGTTGGTTACGCGGGGTAGTCTAGTTTCAGAAGTTGAATATCGTGATTGTTGAGGGTTTTTGTGGCAAGTACGAGTGCTTAGTGGTTGAGTTGTTGTTGTGGAGTCGATAGGCGGTTGTATACCGCTTCAGAAGGTACAGTGTACAAGGGTATGTGCAGCACCCGAAGCACCTATCGTGTACTACAGTCAAACGTTGATACAGTGAATTGCACTCGTAGTACAGTAGTCGTAATCGTAATCGCCCTTCCTCCTCTTCCAAAAAACACCCTCCACCCCTTCCCCATTAGGTGATCGTGCGACCTTCACTTTCCATATACAGCTGATGCCTTTCCCAGGAACACTAAGACACCAGGCATCATGAGCTAAACGGGGCTGAGAAATGCTGTAATTGGTATCGTTGTGGCCGTCAGGAGATGGCAATTCCGGTTGTTGGGCTCTTCTACATTCAGCGGTTATGCTGCAGCACATAGACTTGTTCTTGTCAGCTCAGACTCCGTTACTGTGGCCCAGAGCATGTACAAGTATGTAGTAAGATTGTAGAAAAGAGGTGTTTTATTGGGGGAATGGATGGGGATGGGACATATTGAAAAGTACCCCTACAATCTCCTAGTCAAGGCGGGTAGAATGCAGCTTTCAGAGCCAAGAGCCCTTTTGTACAAGCTGTCCCTCTTTGAGTGCTCTCAACTGTGTACAGTCAAAATACTCACACCACTGGACACCTCTGTCCTTTAAGGGGTACATAGGGCAGAACATAGATCCACTCGACAGCACACCTCTTCAGCACTTTTGGCAATCTAGACAGCCGACAAGTGGTACCAATCGACTCGGAATTCGACGCTGATTTAGAAAATACAACGATCTTCTCGTTACGCCGCACCAGCACAAAGCTGTAATACTTTTTCTACGCTTCACCATTGTTCTTCATTATCATACATTATACTATACGGGTCTGTTCCCATGAGTCGCTTGTTCGACGTTACTCGTCGCTACTTCGTATTCTACACAGAATAGGCTCGTCGGAACTCGTCGCTTCGCTCCTCGTACCTCCTCGCCGGTCATATCTAATCATCTCATTATGCTATATACATTAGTCAACCTCCTCCATAACACTGGCAGAGTTGTCCTCAGTGCTGGGGGTGGGCTCGGCAAAAGCCTCCTGCTCAGCCTCGTCAATGTTGAGACCGAGAGAAATGAGTCGGTTGATTCGAGAAGCAAAGCTGGCGGGCTCGTCAAGAGTGAAGCCGGAGGTCAGCAGAGCAGTCTCGTACAGAAGAGTGGTGAGGTCCTTGACGGTTCGGTCCTCGGCACCATCAGCCTCAACCTTGTTCTTGAGCTCCTTGATGATGGGAGACTTGGGAGAAATCTCAAAGGTCTTCTTGGAGGCCATGTAGGCAGACATGGAGGTGTCTCGCAGAGCCTGGGCTCGCATGATTCGCTCCATGTTGGCGGACCAGCCAAACTGGCCGGTTCGGATGGCGGCGGGAGCGTCGACAAGCTTGTGGGAAACAACAACCTTCTCGACCTGGTCGCCAAGGATCTCCTTGAGGGCGGCGGCAAGGGGCTCGAACTCCTTGTCCTCGGCCTCTCGCTGCTTCTTCTCCTCCTCGGTCTCCTCGAGCTCGAAGTCCTTGGTGATGTCAACCAGCTTTCGGTTGTCAAACTCCTTGAGCTGGGCCATGGCGTACTCGTCAATGTGGTCAACCATGTAGAGAACCTCAAAGTTCTTGGCCTTGAGGGCGTCGAGGAAGGGAGACTTCTCAACGGACTTGATGGACTCGCCGGTGATGAAGTAAATGTTCTTCTGGTGCTCGGGCATTCGGGTAATGTAGTCCTCGAAAGAGGTGAGCTCGTCGGAAGACTTGGTGGAGTTGTATCGCAGGAGCTTGGCAAGAGCCTGTCGGTTCTGGGAGTCCTCGTGGACACCGAGCTTGAGGTTCTTGGAGAAGGCGGTGTAGAACTTGTCAAACTGCTCTCGGTCCTCGGCAATCTCGTTGAAGGCCTCAATCAGCTTCTTGACAATGTTCTTTCGGATCACCTTGAGAATCTTGTTCTGCTGCAGCACCTCTCGGGACAGGTTAAGAGGCAGATCCTCGGAGTCAACCACACCCTTGACGAAGCCCATCCACTCGGGGATCAGCTCCTCAGCGTCATCAGTGATGAAGACACGCTTGACGTAAAGCTTGATGTTGGACTTCTTCTTCTTGGACTCAAACAGATCAAAGGGAGCTCGCTTGGGGATGAAGAGAATGGCTCGGAACTCGAGCTGACCCTCGACGGAGAAGTGCTTGACAGCAAGATGGTCCTCCCAGTCGTTGGAGATGGACTTGTAGAAGGCGGCGTACTCCTCGGGCTTGACCTCAGCAGGGTTTCGGGTCCACAGAGGCTTGACCTTGTTGAGCTCCTCGTTCTCAGTGACCATCTCCTTGATCTTCTGGGGCTTCTCGTCCTTGGCGTCCTCGTCCTTGACCTCCTCAATCTTGGGGTTCTTGTCATCGGCGTCGGCGTCGAGCTCCTTCTCAACCTTGTCGGCAGAGGGGGCGTCGACCTCAACCTCCTTGGTGACAACAAGCTGGATGGGGTAGGAGACGAACTCGGAGTGTCGCTTGACAACATCCTTGATTCGCTTCTCCTCAAGGTACTCGAGCTGGTCCTCCTTCATGAAGAGTCGCAGAACGGTTCCTCGGCCGATTCGCTCGTTGACGGTGTCGAGGGTGATGGTGAACTTACCACCGGCAGAAGACTCCCAGATGTACTGCTCGTCGTCGTTGTGCTTGGTGATGACCTGGACTCGGTCGGCCACCAGGAAAAGAGAGTAGAAACCCACACCGAACTGACCAATCATGGACACGTCGGCGCCAGCAGACAGAGCCTCCATGAAGGACTTGGTGCCGGACTTGGCAATTGTACCCAGGTTGTTGACGAGATCAGCCTTGGTCATACCGATACCGGTATCTCGGATCTCAAAGGTCTTGAGGCCCTTGTTGGGGGTCAGTCGGATGAAGAGCTCGGGCTCGGACTCCAGCTGCTTGGGGTCGGACAGAGCCTGGTATCGGATCTTGTCCAGAGCATCGGAGGCGTTGGAAATGAGCTCTCGCAGGAAAATCTCCTTGTTGGAGTAGACGGTGTTGATGATCAGAGACATCAGCTGAGAGATCTCAGCTGTGAACTCATAGGATTCGGACTTTTTGTCGGCGTCTGACATTTTCAATGTGTTGGTTGTAATGTAGTTGCTTGGAAAGAGAAGTTTTAGGTGGGGGGGTTGTCACGGTTATATAAATATTCACGGCCTGTCATTAAGGTTGAAGGAAAAGAATCTTTTGGAACGTTCTGGTGTGGGACGGAAATGGGACAAGAGGATTGGGGGCTGTTTTGAATGGGAAAGCGGTAACCTGAAGCCACACGTCTTTTCAATTGCCCTCAATGTTTTGTTTCCCGTCTTCACCTTCACCTCACCTCTTCTACAGGCCATTCTAGACACTCCCTCAAACACCACTGCCCTGCTGCCTTCTTCTGTCTACAACTCCACACGCACACACTTTGACACACTTTGGACCTCATATTTTACTTTGTCACTCTTGTCCCACCCACTGTTCGTCATCGAAGCTTTTTTTTCAATCGAACCTTCCAGAAGGCGTGGTAGGGAAGAACACACTGGATAGAACGCCACCAGATATCATGGAGGCTGTGACAGCATGTGAATATAGGCGGATTGGTGCTCAATTGCCACGTTCCAATTACGCCACTAACACAGACACACCTCGTTCACTCCACAGCTCGTCTCCACATCACCTTGCTAATTGATTTACGATCGTCTGAGACAAAGCCAGGCGGAGGTGCCCTCTGGAGGACAGTGATTGTTGTGTGTCGTAGTAGGTTTTTGATGCCCCATTTTGATGATTACGTAATCAGCTGTACAGCAAGGCGCAGCCTCAAATCTCGTTTGAACGCCTTCTGCCCCCGTTTCCCCGTTGTATACAATCCTGCCACCGCCTCAGATCGTTCAGGGCGTGTGAAACAAACTAACTCGGCCTGCAGCCCATATGCACAATTTGTTCTACACCCTTCCAGTAGGTTCGATGGAGGTGATGTGGGGTGGAAGGGAGACAGAGATCGGTGTGGAATGTAGATAGTGGTGAATCGGTGGCCAAAAGCAGGCAGCAAAGAGAACATGGCTTAGAATGAGGCTGTAGACATGATTTGAGGCAGTCGGCTTGGGTCTTACTCAACTGGTTGACTATGGTACCCTTGTATCACCATTCGTGCGTAAAAGTACCCGTTTCAGCATCTATCGAGAAGTGCGCTGTGAGAAAGGACACAGTTGCTCACTCAGTATCCGCCAGGTTGACACGACCCTCAATCGAGATCTCGCACTTGTGAGTCGTGCTGATAAGAGTCAGATTGGGTGAGTTGTTGTGCACGCAAAGTTGAAGGTGTATGGGAATACAGAACGGACTTGAAAAGACAACACACTTCAGTTTGACACGAGGGGAACAATTGGGGGTCTCGGGAGTCTTTCCAGAAAGTCCAACCTGTTCTTCATGGGGAACTTGTTCAGGTACATCTCTCTACTTGTACAAGCTGTCTGATCCCACCTCTTGCTTCTTTCTCTTCCCTACATGCTCAATAAAAGCACAGTGTGATCCTGACCTTGACGAGATTCGTGCAAGTAAACTATCTACAAGTACAATGCCCTGGCGTCTTGACCAAGCGTACATTCGCAATCTATATTCGAGTACACGTGTCCTGGCTTTGGTGAGGGCACTAACTGAGACTTGTTTCGCACACGGTGACTCTTCAATATCGGAGTCACACACGCAACCCCTTCCTACCCTCCATCACACATGCATCCTCTTCTTACCCATGCAAACGGAGACGTCCTGCATCAAAAACATGAGCTCCTCCTTTGACAGCTCGTCGACTTGTTCGGCGAAATCGTCCATACCTGGCATCTGATTCTTGATCTCATTGGCTGCAAATTCCCTAAGATGGTTGTTCTCAGCCTCATAGGCCTTTCTCCATATCAGTAGCGCCTCCCAAAATTCAAAGCCACCATCACAATACACGTCATCCTTCAAACTCTCCTCCGCCAATTCTAACAACTCAGGCAACTCGTACATTTGAGCCACTACCAAGAGCCTAGCAGCGTCCTCCGTTAATAAAAACTGCTTCTCGCCATAAAGATACTTGACCATGGCTTCGACCGTGGTTTCCGGCTGATCCAGCTCCAGCAGGTTGACAGACGCCTCTTTCATGTTCGTTTCCAGCATGGCCTTGAAAAAGGGCCACGTGGACGACAACACGGCCTTGTGAACCCCTATAGACTCACCTCCCGCACACTTGATATTGAAATCAGGCGGGCAGTCACGTCTGATGTTACTCAGTCCGTCCCGATTCACACTGGTTTCATCTGACAAGAATTCGGCAAGTTCAACACGTCCACCCGGGTCAATCTCCGTGACATAGGCGAGGCTCCAGTTTTCGTTGAGAATACAGAGAAAACACGACTCTCTATTGGCCAAAACGTACGAGTCGAGATCAATGGCAAATGCCTTAAACGGGGTCGATGCGTTCGCCAGGAAGTCGTCACTCTTGTGCATGATGCCCTTCTGCTCATCGTAATAAACGGCATGAATTTGTCGCTCTTCTGGGTAGTCCGAAAACCCGGATTTTTTGTAGTACACAAAGTAAACAGTCCCATGGTCCCTCAACTCACATTGACAATTCAGATCCTGTTTCGCAATGTACTCGTCGAATTCGCTTTTTGTGTAGTTGGTCTGTATGCCGTAGTCGTAATCCTCTTCTTCCTCCTCTTCGCTCATGCGATCCTGGTCTTCGTCCATGTTGTTTGTGTTTGTCGAAAGGGGTAATCTGATGGGTTGACGAGGCTCTGAACCAGCGACGGGTCAACCACAGGATCAGTTGATGTTGTAAAATGTGACGTGTAAAACGCGTGATGCAAAAGGTATACAAATACCATCATCATGTCCGAAGATTATGCATGATGGAACTTTATGCAAAGAGGCGAAGGACCGAGGATGTGATCAAAGGCCGTAATGTGGCGATTAAAGGCAAGAGTTGATCGGTGTTGATTCTACTTGGGCGTTTCGTCATCATTGACTCCTCAATTGGAGTCCTGACCACATTTCGTTGCTTTGTTGCACCTAGAGGAGATCGAGACTATGGTGTTCCAGAACAAGACGATAAATGCCAGGTGGCTACGAGGGAGCTATGGGGTTGATCCAAGGACTGTTCACGAGTCATGAATCTCTGCAGTTTTCTTTGGGGTCTGCTCTGTCCCACTACAGCTACTTAGCCAAAGACGCAAGACTGTGAGGAATGTTTCATTATGTTACAATCGTTATATCAAAAGCAGGGGCTGTTTGTTACCGCCGAGAATAGAAGAGAAAAGTCGCAAGTCCAGTCTTGTCTACAGGCCATTTCCATTGTAGGCCACAGCGTTAGGAGAGCCCTTCAGATCAAAGGTGAGCACACCGGTGTTGGACTTGGTGATGAGATCCTCAACCTCGGCAGGAGTCAGATCCTTATCCGAAGTGGACATGTAATAAGTAGCGAGACCAGCAACATGAGGAGCAGCCATGGAAGTGCCAGACTTCTTAGCAATGCCAGTATCGCTGGTGTGAGAAGCTGAGTCGATTCGAGAACCGGGACCCCAGACATCAACGCAAGATCCAAAGTTAGTATAGGGAGCAGCTGTCTCGTCCTCTTCAAGGGCTGCAACAGTGATGAGACCAGGAGTCTTGGCTCCCAGATACGCGGGAGAGTAGTCACAAGCGTCCTTTGCAAAGTTATTAGCAATGGTGGTGACAACCATGTTCTCCTGCACGGCTCGGGTCAAAACGGACTTCACACTGTCGCTCATAGCAATATAGCCAGAGTAGTTGAGCACTCCTCGAGAAACAGTGTCACGGTTCTTGATGAAGTCATTCAGAGACCAAGTGAATCCACCCACAATCTGGGATAGATAGACTCCTTTTCCCTTGGCGAAGACCTTGACAGATACAATCTTAGTGTTCTCATCGACTCCATAATCTTTTCCGCCCACAGTACCGGCCACATGTGTTCCATGGCCCATTTCATCTTCATCGATGTCGTCGCAAAAGTTTGCGCCCCAGACAGCTCTACCCTCAAACATCTCATGGGTTGTTCGAACTCCAGAATCACAAACGTAGACCACTGTAGGGTGCTTGGCCTCGGTTTCTCGAGTATAGGTCCATTTGCCGTCTTTCTGGTAATTCTTGTGAGAGATTCGGCTGAGACCCCAGTTGGGAACCTCAGAAGTCTCCATGTCTCTCTTGCTGATGGGAGAGTCAGAGTCAGACTCAGATTCAAAGTCCAGAAACTCCTGAGGAACGTTGGCGTCTTCCTCAACGGTCAAGATGGAAGACTCCTTGAGCTTGTCGACGATGGAGGGAGAGAACTTTCCAATAAATCCAATGAAACCGGAGCCATCAGTCAATGTATCGAGATCAAGGGCAGAAGTGATTCCACTGTTGGAAGAGTCTTTGTCAACCAGAGAGTCGAGTTTCTTCATCTCGGATCCAATCTGGTCGAGAGTGGCATTGTCATCAAAGGTGACAATGTATCTGTTCTTCTCGTCCACATCTCGCTTCTGATGGTGGCTGAACTTGGAAGACTGCTTAGCGACAATCGATAGAATGGCAGAGTAGGTGGCAGAAGCAGGTCCCTCTCCCTGGACAGCAGGAGCAGCATCAGGAGCAGGAGCAGCAAGAGGGGCAGCCAGAACGGCTGTAAGAACGGTAAAGGCTGTGATGAGTTTCATGTTGGTGATTGGAATCAGATCGAGCTGATCCGGGGTATATATACATCTTTCACAAAGCCGGTTGCTCACAGAATCGTTGCCATGCCAAGAGCTGCCGAACTGTGCCAAGACCTGTGCGGGTGGATAGTGTCTGGGCTGATCTGTGCGTTAGCTGAAGAAACTGGTAGTGGGAGGGTCTCTGAATGAGACTTGGAGTAGTCATTTGGATGGATGTGACGGCAGAAGCAGTCAGCTACAATTGCGCTTGATAAGATCCGATAGCATCGGAGAACGGATATCCAGATCGCACCACCCTCACTGTACGAACTCTGACACAGACTGGACCCTGTGTCGATCTTCAGTTATACTTCTCTCAGCGTTACATTGCAGAACAGCAGTGGTTCCTGTCCCGTGAGCATGGCTGATAGCATCGAGAAGCTTGTCACTGCAAGACTCGTTCCTGAACCGCTCCTTCATCTCAGAAAGTCGTTCTAAATCTTGCGGGTCTTCTCAAATGGTCAAATGGTCGTTTGAGAACAATCAAAGACCCAGAAACGCTCCATCTTTGTGTGCTCAAGACTCCTGTAGGCAACAGAAACCCATGTTCATGTCGATCCTCACATGTCAATGTTACATCGAGCCATCAACTCTAACGTAATCTTCGGAGGAAGAGCACAGAACGCTTCCAGGCACTGGCATCATTAAGCGAACGTATGTACTTGAATGAGGTGTCTGGAAGTGACCCAACCATTCCGATGTAACACTACCCCAGTTGACCACTTTTCAGTGTTGTTTGAGCGCAACATTCTGATGCACTTGTAGCAAATGATGTCATGTTCATGTTGTGGGCTCAAAAAGGGCACTGTCAGCCCACCTGCCATCATCAGTGGTTGTTTCTCGTCAAGTTGGTTGGATGGCCAGAAGCTGTCAAGTTCCGTCTCTCACTGTCACTGCAAAAAGTGACCAGAAGACTGGATCACCACTTTGAGGTGGAGAGGATGCTCCAGTTCTTTGTTAGCTGCACGACCGTTACCCTAGCAACCGCCCAAACCTTAATGACTACTAAAACACTCAGGCCAGAACAACTTGTTGGCGGCTAAGAATATACTGTACGATGAACACCGTCTCAAGAAATCACAACGTCAATTATCAATCAATTAAATGTATGATACCAAAGTCACGTGGCGCGATTACACACAGACTACCATCTCCAGAAGCAAAGACCCGGTAGCTCTCTCAGAATCTCCGCAATGGCCCAGGTCGTAGCAGCGTAACTGCGCACAGCTCTCATTTCCACAAGTAACGGCATGGGACCGAGTGACCGTCTCAGTGGCCAAGTCAGCAAGGTGCAGCGAGGGAGAGGACTGCCGTCCAGAGAGACAACCTAGAGGTGGGGGTTAGTAAGGATGGCAAGAACATGTTCAACAATGGCGTGGAGACAAACGCAATTGCAGCAAAGGGATACTCACAAGGCAGCTGCCTGATACGGCATGACAAACGCTGGGACACCACTCCTAACAGAAAGAGATACCCACTCTGGACTCCGTCAAAACAGGTTTCGACATGGACGGCCGGATACCCCAGTAGGCACCAGGGACATGGCAGACGACAATGATCATGTGTTAGTAACAGGAGCGGTCCCCCAATGGACCTCCAATTGGCCTCATGTCCTGGCCGGGCAGGATAATGTGCGAAGACGACAAAGGATTGTTCAACCGCACGCGGCGACACGACCTCTAACGAGTTTCTGAACACTCATCCCAACTGACCCGTGGACACAAGGCGACCCTCCATCAAACGATACTCACACAGAAAAGGCAGACAAGACTGACACAGACACAAGAACGACAGCAGATGAAGACGTCGACACATGGGAGCAGAGCCAGGGAAGATGCTGGGGGTGCAACTCACGCTCGTGCGTCGACTGCTGTTGTCGGGGCTGTTGTCGGGGTTGTTGTGACTGTTGTCAGTGAAGAAGAAGAAGAAGAAGAAGAAGAAGAGCTGAAGGGGAGCGAAGGGGTCCTTATATAGACTGAGGAGCTGCTAGAGTTGTTGTTTGTGCGACTATGCCCTATCGTGATTAAGGTGGTTTCCAGTCTTGCCTGGCAACCCCCTTGAGAACGATGACAATGTCACTTTTCACGCACTGAACGTTGTTAGAAAGGTGACTTGACATCTCCATAAGGTAAATGGATCTCTAACAATGCTATGCGAGCTTTTATTTATCCTATACTGCGCTCCGATCCCCAGTTTTGCACTTTGCCCAGTTCACCATGTTTTGTTGCGACAATCTCAACTAGGAAATAAGGTTACTTGGTTGTCATAACAAACAATGGTGTTTTGTGTCACCCACCGTTCAACGATCAAGTGAAGACGCTAGGCAAGCATTAACCAAACAAAGATGATTGTACAGCCCAACAGATAGACCGATCGTACCTTGACACCTCATGTCCCCCATAACCGCTCCTTGTTAGCTGCACGATCGTTACCCTAGCAACGCCCCCAGAACGTTATTTGTCTAATCAGAACACCTACTTGTGGTTGACGGTATATACATCTATCTATACGATCTATGACGTCTGACTTGCCCCCGTGGCATGCGAAATGTACTCGAGAATCTCCTTGCAATAACCCTTAACAACATCGTCAGTATCGTTGTCATAGACATGCTGAGCCTGGGTCTTGATCTGTTCCCAATGATTGCCGTTCATGTACATTGTCAGAGTGACCAGAAGTCTAGCAGCAGCTCTTCGTACATCGATATCGCCATGCTCATGAGTAAGAACACCCAGAGCAACATCAAAGGCATCTCCTTCAGAAGTGTACAAACCCTCGTTTCGTTCACACAGGATCGAGATGAGAGACAGCGCTGAGATACGCACCTCGTTCTCATACTGGTTGTCTGGTCGAATGATCTGAAACAGCTTAGGAGCCAGAATGTTGACATACCGTCGATCAGCAGCCAAACGCTCAATAGCCTTGGCCAGACCTTCACCAAGCTTGAGTCGAGCACCTTCAGTCACCTTTTTGTCTGTGTAAATGTCCGCAAACGTCTCCAGTCCCTCAGGGTACTTTTCAATGCAAACCTCCACCATCTTGACACAGTTGAGGTAAATGTACGAGTCATCATCTGCCAGGTTCTTGGAAAGAATAGGAAGAACCTGTGCGAGAGTCACGTGATCGCCCTTGATGGCCCAAATGAGTTTTTGAAGACCCTGGGCTCGAATGGGGATCATGGCATCATCAAGCATATCCATGACCTGTTTCATGGAGAACTCTGATGACTGCGATTGTTTGACAGAATCCAGGAATGCCTGACAGGTCTGTTTCAACGAAGGATCTCGTTTCATCAACTCCTCAACCACTGGAATGGCATCAGAGACGTTTGCGTCTTCCAGAGCCAGAGCCGAGAGAATATCAAGAGACGACTTGACCATGGTTTCCTCTCCCTCCATTTCATCATCAGAGTCAGCCATATCGTCATCTGAGTCGTCATAGACTGGAGCACTTTGTTTCTCGTATCCTTCCAGCAGCTTGATGACCAGCTCGACAATCTTTTCAGGACTCTTGGCAATCAGACCCTTATGACCCATCATTAGACCTTCCATGAGCTTGGCATTGATCAGTTGACCAATAGGATCGCCATCGTCAGTCTTGGAGTGCTCCAGGTACCTCACTAGAGTCTCTGTGAACATGTTCGACACCACCTGAGGGTTCTTGGCTTCTCCCAAAAGTCGAACGAACAAACTCACTCGATCGTCCACTTCTGAGAGAATAGACATGGGTGATGTAGTAGTCTCTGGAACTCGTCTCAGCTCCAATCGACCACTTCCATCTGCATGAAAGTCTGTCTGGTAGATTCCAGTCTGACCAAGGTTGTTGTAAATCTGTCTCAGGGTGTTGTCGACTGTTACTAGACGTTGTTTACTGATATACTCAGCCAGGAAACGGTACATTCTTGGCTGGAGCTTTTGTTTGTGTTCAGAGTACGCATAGTACCACAGGTTAGTGCTGATCTTGTCCATGATATCAGTTGTGGGCTGCTCCACTCGAAGCAGGTTGTAGAGAGTGACAAGTCCCTCTTCGAGCTGTTTAGAGGAGACAATCACGTGATTAAGCTCTACTGCGTCAATCTGTTCACGTGATGGTCTAAACACCTTGAGAACGTCGTTGTTAATCTCAAACTGAACGATTTTGTGGAACTTTGGCATATCGTAAAGTTTTGCGACAAAGTCCACCACGAATTTAGACGAGTCAGTATCTGAAGCGAGGGTTAAAATGTGTCTGATTTGCCCGAAGACAGACTGGAAGAAGTCTCGTGGCTGAACTCCCTTTGGAACAGCAGTTAGCACCTGAATCACCTTTTCCATCAACAGATTCTTGCTGCTATCTCCTGAGGTGAGCACGAAATCAATGAAAGAAGCCACTCCATCTGGTCGCATGGGAAGTGTCGATAACGTCGAGGTGACCAATGGGTGATTCTTTGCCAGTCTCGTCAGAATGCTATACAACTGGTATGTATCAATCTTGTCCATGAAGTCGGCTCTTTTGAGCGTTGATGCCAACAGAAACACATCACCATAGTATCCTGCTCTTAAAATAAGTCCTCCCACATCACCACCATCATTGATGAGCTCGGAGATGCCATTGTATGTGATTTCAGCCAGTATCGGGTCCTGTTCGGTTGTAGAGGGGCGTAATCGGGTTCTTTTCTCCAGATCTGACCGTAGAGAAGGATCCAGACCTCCATAGAGACCCTCAACAACCACCATGTTGAGAATCTTGTGCACTGTCTTCATATCGTTCAAACTGATGGAAATAATGTCCTTGTTGTGAACTGTAGCATTAGCTCTGGTTTGGATCAGACTCAGTACTGATAACAGAATGGTGACAGCCGAGAGTCGGAAATCAGGCACAGATTTGCGCTTCTTGTGACTGTTGCCCTCCTCTGAATCCTCTTCGTCCTTGGCAAACGTCAGATAGTACCGTTTGATGTCACTGTCCACCTCAGGATCAAACTGAAACTGGCAGATTGCTGTGACGTCGATCTTGTCATCTACCACTCCGATTTCTGCCAGCTTTTCCGCGTCCTTGAGAACAGCATCCAGAGCCATCGATTCCTTGGCCGTGGGAACCGCTGTCTTCTCTAGATCCTCCAGATCTTCCACCTTCAGGTTCTGGACCTTCTTCTGAATGTCGTCATCTATCTCCATGTCAATGTCGTGGTCCTATCCCCTGTGTGCCTTGCTCTGGCCGGCCTTGGGCTCCGGTTTGGTCGTCGTTTCATCGTCGAAAATCTCCTCAATTTTCATGGCCGTAGTTGTGAATGGAGAAAGAAACAGATCGCTTTGCTATTTCGTACATGTCGTGCTTGCATGCTGCCTTAGAGATGCATAGAGTTTCAGTGGCGATGAGATAGCTGACCTTCTGAAAATTGACTGTACGTGAGGAGGCGAATGGGGACACTGTCACAGTGATAATTGAGTGTTCAAAAGCTATTGAGTACTTTCAAAATCCTGATCGGGGAAATATTGACGGAGATAGGGGTGGTCTGTGAGGTGCATTTAGGCTAAGTATTTAGTCAGGATGGATCGATAATTTGGCTGAACATTTGTTGAAGAAAAGGCGAGGGAGGGTCAAGCTATCTTAGCCCATAGTTATTGGATCTCAATTCAGAACAGACCATAATAATCAGCAACATGT
The DNA here is from genome assembly GCA_900519055.1 of Yarrowia galli. Taxonomy (NCBI): domain Eukaryota; kingdom Fungi; phylum Ascomycota; class Dipodascomycetes; order Dipodascales; genus Yarrowia; species Yarrowia galli. The sequence goes on along the minus strand of ULGS01000006.1, from coordinate 618,558 downwards.
GGCGAGTTTCGCAATATCATCTTATGATCCACAACACCCCTATTCCACATCTCGATAAGTCCCCTCTACTCCCCCCAAACCGAACTCAAATTCCCACCGTAAATCCACCCCACCTCAAATCGAACCCACGCGCGACCCTGCAGGTGAAATTTCATCCTTCTCAAACACAATCCGACTCCAAGGTCTGAACCACGACATTTTCTCCACACACACAATGAGCACAGCATTTTCCCACGTGCGAGGCCGGCAGAGCTTTGTCGGCGTGGTGACCCGGCTCGGTCCCCAGGGCTCCAAGTCCATCAAGGTGCGAGTCACCCGACGAAAGTACATTCCCGCCATTCTCAAGGAGATCAACTTCCACCGAGACTTTTACACCCACGACGAGATGATGGCCTGCCAGGAGGGCGATGTGGTTCGAATCGAGCAGTGCCGACCCATTTCCAAGACCAAGCACTTTGCTGTGGCCGAAATCAAGTCCGCCAAGGGTCAGGAGTGGCTAGCATACCAGAAGGCTGCCCCGGGACTGGTCGAGGAAGACAACCGAAAGCGAACCATGCAGTTCAACCAGGACAAGGAGCAGGGAGAGGAGGCCTCGGCTCTGTCTGTTTTGGAGCAGCTTCGACAGGTTGCTGAGTTCGAGTGGAAGGGTCCTCGAGACCAGGCCCATGAGGACCAGGTCAAGCAGATCAAACAGCACTACGGCATTGATTCGTGGCCCCCGAACAAGCCCATCGCCAACCTGTCTCTGGAGACTCTGCGACAAGAGTTTTCCAAGACCCAGAGTCTTGTTCAGGCCACCAACATGCTGCGAAACGAGCCCACCAAGGCCGAGGAGATGCTCCAGCAGCTCGGGTTCTCTGGCAAGGGTTTCTCTCAGAAGCGAAATATCCTCGCCAAGGCCCTGAGACAGTGATTTAGGAGGTGACAAACGATTAGTCGGGATGATGCCGACAGAGATGTAAATAATAAAATGTATATACTGAGACCGAGCGCTTCGAGGAGCGTAGCGACGAGATGGGCGAGTAAAAGCAGCAGTGCAACTACTGGTAGCGGTTGTAGACAGACGCCAAATGATCTACTTCTCATTAGTATCGCTTGTGATGATGTTACACCGATAATCAATGTTCTAATCGGTGAGGTACCTTCTTGATGCAAGATACCGCCTCAAAATCAACCTCGGAGAGATGCTATGAGAAATCAGAACACACCACGCGAGTCTACAACACCCACCCATCAGATTGAACCAGCTCCCATCTCCACAGCTCCACTTCTCCCGATTTTCCACAGTCCTACTCCTCAAATAAAGTTCATTATCTTCACCTCCAACATGAGCGTCTAAAATTTATTTCATCCTGCAACATGCTCTACCATATCAAGTTTCTCAAGGTTCCCACGGCGACAAAAGAGGGCTACAAAAGCGTCCTCACCCTCAGCAACGATCTGGGAGACGCGCTGTTCCATGGATCGGCCGAGATCGGCATCGAGGTGGGCAAGAGACGAAGCAAAGTGACATGGTCACCAGGAGACAGATCAGTGACTGTCATTACAGCTCCTGGACCTGTTTTTCGCGCCACAGTTCTGACGTCACGTGACGAGCTCTACCCCGACCAACCAGCCCGGTTTCTTGATCTGTACGCCCAAGCTGTCAATGGCAAGTTCCCTGCCAAGTCGATTCGCAAGTTTGACTCCATTCCACTCACCATCAAGGAAGATACAGGCAACAGTATAGCTCGGCACGTGTGGGACGCTGGCGTGACATTGGCACATACACTGACTAAGCAGCGGATCTACGACCAGATCACGGGCAAAGACTCCAGTCAAAAGGTGAAGATCTTGGAGTTGGGTGCAGGATGTGGAATTGTGGGATTGGCTGTTGAGAAGCATCTTGGAGGTCAAGGCAGTCTGATTTTGTCTGATCTGGAGGAGGCTAGAGAGTGCGCCGAGGAGAGTATAGCTCTGAACAAGTCTTCTGCTTCATTTATGGCTCTTGATTGGGCTGATGAGGATGTCACTTCTCAGCTGACAGATCTTGATCTCATCATTGTGGCTGACTGTACTTACAACATGGACATGTACGAGACACTAGTTTCGTGTTTGGAGCGTCTGCTAGAGGCTAACCCTTCTGCCAAGGTGGTCATTGGTCACAAGATGCGAAACGAGCAGGAGTCTGATTTCTTCGACATGCTCGAACAGCGGTTGAAGGTGGAGCAAGATCTGACAGAGAGTGTTGGAGTTGAAGTGAGGGTTGTTGTTGCCAGCAGGAAGGCTTGATTGCCTGGGAAAGGTTGCATGTTGAGGGGAGGGAGTTGATTCGGTATTTATTGGACAGTAATGTATCTAGTTGGATTTTGTAGGAATGTAGTAAGGCTGTGGTTGGGTGAGAGCTAAGACTAAGTAACTAATTGAGAGTAGGCTTGAAGTTGTTAACGCGGTGATAAGGTTACCCAGAATGGATGTTCATAAGGACACTGAAAACATACACAATCAAACCCAACCCAGCTGAAGGCCATTCCATGGTATCGTCCTGAGAATCTACTTTCTATTCCATTCTGCATTGATTCCACCATCACCTCCGCCCCTAAGATTACGTAAACACCCCCTAAGGAGACGCTCAAATTGAGTCCCGGTAGTATCGGTTATGCAGCTAATAAGTCCGGCAGAGAGAGGCTGACATTAAAGGACGCCATTTGAGGGATTTAGAGGCGGGTGATGACATCCTAATTTCTACAGCTGAATGGACTGCCCCATCACCTGTTACGTGACTTGAGAATCCCTCGAAATACCTTCATCTCATTTAATCAAGCCTGTTATCCTGAGTCCTTGTCGTACGCTTCTCAACCGTTAGCTCCGTGAGTTAATTTTGGACTCCCTTACATTTGACAGACAGAGTCGTGTGTTGGCTATTAAGACGATAGAGGAATGTGGGGTCGGCTGATAGTGTAGTATATACCTCGCCATAGTTACACGGGGTCTGTAAGACGAGTAACACAGATATGGATCCCCCAATATATATACATCTCGTATTTCCCCTCCCAATCAGGCTGTGCAAAAAGACACAGACACCATGAGCCCCTTTCCCCTTCACAACACTCAACGCAACGCACACCCAGCACAGCACAGCACAGCACAGACAAGACAAAACCAGTGCTTCCTTGGTGCACTGCATAATCCCGAAACCTAGCTTTGCACAACACCCTAGACTAAACACGACACAATCTACACCCTCACAAACACAATGTCTGCACCATTGGATCCTGTGTTTGACCCCTGGGGTGGCGGAGGAGGCACAAACGCTGCTGTGGCGGCGCCCTTGCCGTCCCTCTCTTCGGCACCGCCCCCACAAAAGGCCACAGACACAGAAACATACAAGGAGATGGTCAGTGTCAAGGAACACCTGGCGCGGCTGGAGCTGGACTCTGAGGAGATCGTGGAGGACGAAGAGCTCACGGCAAGTGACAAATCTGAACAGCTTCAGCTTCTGCTGTTTTCCGCGTCCAGCAACGGCAATCTGGACGCCACTCGCGACCTTCTAGATAAGCGCGATCAATACGGAATCAAAATGGACGCCACCGACGACAATGGCAACAGCGCGCTCAACTACGCCGCGTGTTTTGGCCACGACAAGATTGTGCAGGAACTCATAGCTTACGGCGCCAACGTGGAAAGCGAAGACAAGTTCTCATACACCCCGCTCATGTGGGCCATTCAGAACGGCCATTTCAACATTGTGCGTGATCTTCTGGACGCTGGAGCAGATCCGGCCCGAAAGACTGGATGCGGAAAGAACGCCCTTGGGTTTGTGGCAGACGGATCCACTATCCACCTTTATCTCAAGGGTAGAGGCCTGATGGACGACAGCAACGATAGCGGCGACTTCTACCAGTCGGGCATCATGGGAACCGAAGAGGCAACTGACGAGATTGTCATGGAGTCGGCATACAACTTCGACGTGCGGCTGGACAAGCTGCAGGGAGACAGTGATGAGGAGAAGGACGACGACGACGACGACGGGGTGGATTCCATGGAAGACTCCTTCACAGATACATTCAACTGGTCGCGATGTCTACCCGACCAAATGTTTGTGTTTTCCACAAAGGACATTCCCCAGATCCTCGACACGGTGATCACCAACATTGAACCCCAGAGAAACCATACACAAAAACCCATTCCGGCCAACATGCTCTTTCTGTGCGCTCGGTACGCGCATTACACGCTCGACAACAAGGATGTGGTAGCAGCAATCATGAACCCTGCTATCGGACGGATCAAGGCCAAGGTGGAGGCCAAGGCAACGGACATGGTGACGCTGGCCTTCTGGCTCTCCAACGCGTCTCTTTTGCTCTACTACTTCCGACGAGACGCCGAGCTACAAAAGGTGGAGTATACCAAAACTCAGGCCGACCTGGCGTCTCTGTGCAACGACATTCACGTGTTAATTTGCCAGGATTGTGAGCGACGCTTGGAACCCCTCTTAGACACTTGCATTTTGGACCACGAGACCATCCCTGGTCTGGACGCTATCAACTACAAACACGAGTGGAAGCTCTTCAAGAAGAAGCATAAGGAAAAGAGTCACCAGGAGGAAATGGAGGAGCAGATGCGGCCACTTTCTCCCCACAGAAAGGCGCTCCCTAGTCCACGGAACGTGACATCGATTCTGTCGTCTGTGCTTTTCATTCTCGACCTGTTCGAGATTCATCCCATTCTTACTCAGCAGATTGTGTCGCAGCTGCTGTTTTGGCTGGGCGCTGTGCTTTTCAACAGAGTGCTGACTAACCGACGCTACCTGTCGCGGTCACGTGCCATGCAGGTGCGTCTCAACGTGTCTGCCATTGAGGACTGGGCTCGTCAGAACGACCGAAAGTACGAGATGGTGGACGAGTTTGGCAACGGAAAGATCTACCCTTCCATTTCCGAGCTTTGCCGCAAGCATACTGCATCGTTGGTGCAGATGCTCCAGTGGCTACAATGTTTTACTGGTTTCGGGGACGACTTCACCAACGTGATTGCCACTCTGCAGCAGCTGACGGCTCTCAACCCCTTCCAATTGTTGCATGTGGCTAAAAAGTACAGACCCGAGGTGGACGAGAATGGATTGTCCAAGGACTACAAGAAGTACTTGCAGGAACTTGCCGAATCGTTCAAGCGACGAGTCGAGAACAGAGATGTGCTTAAGGCCATCAAGAGCCACGATAGCGCCAAGAGCGCTAAGACGGCCAAGTCGGTCAAGTCTACAAAGTCGGAGGATGCTAAGGACGCCAAGGAGGGCGGCGAAGGTGCCACGACCGACGGGGCTGAAGGGGACGCGTTCGAAGCCACCCCTCCTCCTCCCCAGAACCCTGCTGGACTCACAAACACATCTCAGCTGCCTCCGGAGTACTACGAGAACGACGATGGTAGCGAACCCAACCTGCTGCTCGACCCTACACAACTGCTGCCGTTCATTCTGCCCTCGTTGGCTGAGATGATCATCACATGGGGAGCTGTCGGCGGTCTACGTCGAAAGCGGGCCCGGCGGTACGAGCCTGTTCTTCCTGTGGAGTTTTTGGACTCTCTGGACTTTGGCGACGATGTGGGCGGAGGCATGGATGACCGTGATCATATGTTCAGTGTGTCTGAGCCGCAAATGACGTCAGCACGAGGATGGGAAAAGGACACCAAGGATGAGGTGACCAAGGAGAATGACGAGTTTAACCCCAAGTGGTAGATAAGGGGGTACCAGGCAGATGGCCGGTAGACGACGAGGTAGCTGTGGTAATTAGCATAATAAGTTGACAGTATTAGGGAACAAGAGTTGGGTGGAAGAGTTGTAGTGCCTTGTAGTTTCTCGTGGATGGGATGAGCTGTACATACTTGTACACTGACTCGCATTCACTATGTTGACTCCGAATGCTTCTATGGTGATCATCAGCAATGAAAGTTCGGGCTGATTCAGTTTTTCATCCCATTCAGAGACTCTGTTCCCTATGGGGTACCTGTAAAAGTTCATCTTGAACCGGACATGGAATGACAAATATCTACACCTTGCACTGTGTAACAAGTCCCTGAACGCTCTTGTACACGCACACCGTATTGCACCGTACAACTAGGCCGTATACCGTTCTTTTATACGGCACTCCTTTCACCCGTTCAAGGAGACACACTTCTCAGAAGCACCACCTTTTCATAGCTCAGCATTTATCACATCGCAACTTTCGAACAATGAAAAACTTCCAGCAGCAGTATTATCTGCAGTGCATTCAAAACCTTGGTTCTATACGGGGGTTGCTCGTAGTTACAGGAGCTGATTCAAGGGTTAAAAGCGGACGTTGGGGGTGTCATTGGAGTGAGGGGGAAGATAGTATACAGCGCGTCGTATCCCCACATCTAGGTCACATGACTTTAGTGCAAAAACCTGTCGAATCGGCCGACTTTCAGCCACTTACATAACTTTTCATCTCCGACGCCGTATTTCGATAGCAACAAAGCCAAATCCGACTGTGCATGATTACATGAACCTGAAGGTCAGACGATTGTCAGGGTGGTACAAAGAAGGGGTTGAAGTGGTCTGTTTGGAAATATGAGGGTGTCACCGTGAAGCCCTTGACACGAGGAGTCGAGTGGTACTTTCTGAATCCGAATCCGGCTACCGGAAGACCTCATTACACGCCCTCGGAGGGTTCAGACCTTAAATCCGAAGACAAGTCCCAGATATACCCCACAGCCCCGTATATCTACGAACTTTGAGTAATGGGTCGCCCCCTTGAAATATATAAACCCGAGCTTTTCCTTCTTGGTAAGCTCTGCAAGAAAGAACGACTTCTCACTTTGGACCCGGGGGGCTACAGTACCAGGTAGCAAAAGACAGGCGTTGGCCACTGCGGCAGTGTCCCCATGGCATTTGCTAACCACGACGACTTCTGGGCCACGGGCGCCACGAGAATGGCCAATTGTGGTTACAGTTGAAGAGGGTCCTGTTTCACGGTGACACACCACACTGTGACGGGACCGCTTCAACGCGTGACCACACATTGCCTCGACAAGTTGTTCTACTTCCGTAGATCACTTCCTTCTTCCACTCCTTTCTTCCTCCTCTCTTCCACTCTTCCTTGCTTCCTTCCTTTCCTCACCTGTTTCTGCTCCTTTACTATTCAGTTCTTAGCGCTGAACCCCCCTTATCCTTCCTCCTCTTTCTTTCTCAATGTTATCGATTTCTATCTCATACACTCACTTTGCTTGTATCTGCCACAGCAAGTGTGAATTGTACAAAATGTCCCGGCTTGCAACCACGGTTGCATCCGGTTGGTCACCGTAAAACCCACAACTGTTTTCTTTTCTATCTCTATGGCTGTCCTGATGAGACGTGTCCTGACTAGAGTCGAAACACTGCTGTGGTAGTGTCGACAGCCAGCTAGTCGATAAGTAGACGAATATGAGACATGGCATGATGTACTGTAGACAGATTATGAGTAGTTGTCCAGTATCCCCACGGACTTGAAGGGTTACTAGAGATGTTGTTAAACAAACTTGTGACCTCACCAACCATCGAAGTAATGATCCAGGAGTTAGTACCAGGACTTGTTGTGAAGCCCTGAAGCTTTCTCTAAACACTGGACCCTCTACCCTTTATTGATGCTTGCTACAGAGGGTTGAAGGCCACGAGATAAGAAGGTCTGGCTCCACCAATGCCGCAGCCACGTCTAAACAGACTACACTATCGTAGTCGTCAACGCTGAACAAGAACACCGGTGTAAACCGCTCCTTGATTGAACCATTTCTCAACACCTACACCCCAACCACCTCTATTTCCTTTAGGCCGATATCGCACCCCACAGTTGTCCCACTCTAAACCTCGCCCCAACTCAACTGCACACTTGACATCCAAACACCGATACTTATCGACACAGCCGCCCCATAAAACTGCTCTGCGAGACATACGCGTCAAATGTGCAGAATCCGGTAGTCGGAGAACGCATCGCAATCTGCCCACAACGGTGTTTTTACCTCTACTTAGAGTTCAACGGTCATGTATGTGGAGCTGCGAGCTGTGCCTTTTTCTTCGGGGGCTATTTTGCCCTTGTTGTTTGGGACCCAGTGCAAAGTGCAAAATGGGAGGAGGTGAAAACACAAAAGCGGAGGGTGCAAAAATTCGCGGAGAGAAGAGCACAACGAAAGGGACGAAAAGTCGCAAACCAAGAGCAAAAAGGAATTAATTTGGCTGAATTGAGTTGTTTTTAGGCGACCAACCGTTTGGGAATTATGTAGAGAATTTTGGAGACCAATAATGAGCAGTCTAATTACCTCCTTAACCGAGGGCAGCCGGGAACACCCTCCTCGACCCCTCACACCACTCAACAAGTGTACGACACATGTACAGAGTCGGGACGTCTCCCGTATATACACGTCTGCTCGTATTGCCGGGCGCTCTCGCACTTTTTTCCTGATTCTGTGGCTCAACGTCGTATTTGTTTTGGGGCCTCTGATGCGGATGACTCTTGTAGCAGTCGGGCCGTTTACCCACAGGTGAATGTAAAATGTTTTCTGGGGAGAATTTGGAGAGAGAAGCTGAGTTGCGGGGGTTTCGCGGCAGCTCTTTTGGAGCGGAAAATTCAAGTACTCATCGCCATCTGATTTTTGCCTCGTTTTCTAGGTGCTCTCACTACACATGAAGATCACGTACCCTGCTTGTTGGGCTACATGAGCGTCTTCTGTCTCCTGCATCTTTGCCCAGACACGGCACCGTATATACAAACATGCAGAGTACAGGCATCCGGTTCTCGTGGTTGGACGAGCTGTCTCGGTGCGACGGATCATCAAAAACAGCCATAGATGGTCAATGGGCAGTGGTAGACGTCTCGTACCTGAAGAGCGTAAACATTGCTATGTACGTGGACATTCAAGTATCTAAGACAGCCAAGGAGAAGGGAACAACAAGCTCGCGTGTAGTAAGACCGAACAAATAGATACAAAGGCACACATGCATCAGACTGCTTCCAAAGTCAATGTTTTTTGTACATAACCATCTCCAACTTGAGGTGTACAGGTGGGCATGCAATACGAGAGTGTGTGTCTGGAAAGCACATGCAACACACATGTGTGGATACAATGGGAATAAGAATAACACAAAAGGAAGCTAACTCCGGGGTCGGCGGACCCCCGTCGGAGAGATCACGTGACGCAACTGTTGGTCCAAATCGTGTCATTTTAAGTCAGTTTTTCACAATCTTACCATCTTCCGGTGCCCCTTCTCCGCCTACTACTCAACTCAAAAAAAGCACTGTACGGTGTCCACTGTACGAAGTCTACTGTATGACACTTGTGCTCTTGTTCGCAGATCTATATTCTATTTTATGTTAATTTATGCAAGTTTACCAAGGAAAGAACTCACTTGGTGGCCCCTCTGGAACCATGTTTTGATGGACGTTGATGCGTGGAGATTGGGTGTGTGGTTGTTGTTGTGTGTTGTGCTGGTTGTTGTTGTTGTTGTTGTTATGCTGGTTAGGAGGGCGGTTGTTGTAGGGCTCGTTCATGAGCCCGATTGTACTGGTGCCAGGACCATGTAGAGTGCCCACAGGAGGTGGGTATGATCCTGGGTGAGGATGGGGCAGTGCAGAAGGAGCAGAGAGTCCTTGAGGCGTCGTGTTTCCGTTGATTGGAGGTGTTGTGTAGATGGGTCTGTTGGATGGATAGCCGCCTCCCATACCATCAATCGGACTGTTGGACGATGCACTCTCGCTCTCGCTTCCAATACCGCTGGTCATCCGGCCTCCTCCTAATCCATAGTCCAACATACCACTGTTAGTAGTGGAGTCCGACGACGTCTCTTCGTTCTTGATGACCCGATCCGGCACCAGCTTTGGTAGCAGTCGCTGCGCGGCCTGTAGCAAGACACTGAGATGTTGAGAGGTCTGTAGCTGCGACATGAGCATGAGGATGCGATGCAAATGGGCAGGGACTCCAAACTGCTCGGCGTGGGCTGGGCTCTGGAACACTGTGGCGAGTGTCATTCCAATGTCGTAGATCTTGAGCATCATTCCAGCTCCGTGGGCCTGGATGGTCTGGATCGGTACCGAGTCGGCGATGGCTACCAGGTTTTTGGCAATGTCGGCTGGTTGTTGAACTCCATAGGGAGCTAGACGCCAGAGGAGAAGTCGAATCCACTGGTCGGTGATGAGAATGTCGGATCTTTGTACTGGCGAACAGGGAATCAGGGGACTGGCCTGGTTGGCATGGTGATACTGCAAAAGTCGCTGGACAGTCTGGGTATGTTGAGAGTTAGTATTAGGGGATCCTGCTGGGCTGGAGGCGGCGTTTCCGTCTCTCCAGAGCTTGAAGAAGGTTGGTGAGAAGACAGAGAAGGACTTCACCAGTTGGGTGAGACCGACAAAGACTTCTCCTTCAGACTGAGGGTAGAGGGGCAAGTCTTGGCCCAGACAGGTCGGGTAGTTGTGTTGTAATGCAAAACCGCGTTCGGACACGTAGAGACACCAGAACATGGTTCGGAAGGGTTCCAGGGTGATGGGGTCGTTCTTGTAGAAGCCCTCTCTGTCGATTCCAGCGGTTTGGGCGTCGGAAATTGCCCGTCGAAGGTAGTAGAAGGCCCTCGAGGGCATTTCCAGCTGGCAAAAGGTGCCATAGATGTTGAATTGGGTAACAATGTTGTTGATGGTAACGGTCTGATTAGCCAACTGCGCATGATCTCCGTTGGTCAATAGTAGCGTATCCTGGGCATGGACGGCGTCGCAGACGATTCGGATAATCTGCAGCACGTTCTGTGTTCTTGACGAAGGCGTGGTGGCCTCCAGATCAAGCATATCGCCCATGGCCATGGCTACTATCGACATGATCAGGGCAAAGGTCTCGGAGGTGGGATCACGTGTGAGGTACGAGTACACCTCGGCCTCATCCAGCACGGGTGTCACTGGATAATAGTTGGCAAAGTAGTGCTTGAGAGCATGTACTTTTGCAACGACTCAGATTGTGTTCGGAGTTAAGCGGAGTTAAGGGTACAGGCTCAAGGTATGCTCCTAAATCCCTCAACATGTTTGCTACAAGTCTGAGCACTTGATAGCTTTAAGGGGGCGAGGAATGGCGTCGTTCTGGTTCCATACAATATAGTACTAGGCTTCTATTCCCTCAGCTATCACCCAATGCCATCTACAGCAACACCTACTTTGTTCAATCTCTAAAGCTGAAATCCATTAATAGTCTATGTAATCTTTTTCCTCCTCTATAGTAGCTAACCAGTAGCTATTCCTCTGAATCTCAATTGTGTGAGCGAGAATCTAACCTGTTTATCGCTTCTAGATGTACGCCGCAGTAGTAACACTGATTGGAGTACTTGACGGATCAGTCACCAGAATCTTCACCAACTTGTCGGAGGCGTTGAAGAAGTACTCGAAGGGTCCGTAGATCCAATCAATCAACTGCTTTCGACACCAGATAGTGCAGAAGATGAAGAAGCGAGAAAACTTGTTGGTGTGCATGTAGTTGTCCTTGTCATAGCTGTATCCGTAGCAGAACTGCTTGTTGAACACATGGACCACCTTTCGGGGTGCCAGAACATCGTCTCCTTCAGTTGTGGGTGTAGCTGTGACACTACTGCTGCTCTTGTATCCGACCTTGAGAGCCACATCATCCTCCAGTTCCTGGGTCATTTTGGCGGACTCCATGAATCCAAAAGTGACGACAGCTCTGAAGAGACCAGGCACAGAGGGTACAGGCACGATGGAGATTCTGTCTTCTCGGGGAACTCGTGGGATTGTGGCAATGTTGACTGCCAGAAGAACCACGTGATCTGCGAGTGTGGGGAACGAATCAATGAACGTCTTGAGCATGGCAGGAACGGTGTTGGGCGATCTCAAAGTGAACTTGAGGTTGGAGTAGAAGATGACCAGTCCGGGGTATCTTCTAGTTGACACAGAGGCGCCATCTAGAAGAGGAGAATGAGCTGAGTCAGAATCCGAAACGTGGAAGTTGACTTTATCGGCCGGGTAATCGTTCACGTGACTTCCTCTGTATCTGAGATCGTCATTCTTTGTGTCAATCGGCTCAATGTCCATAGACTTATCGCTCAGATCGTGCTCCACAATCTCAGACTCCACATGTTGTCCCTCAAACACTCTGGGTTGTCCAGGATGAGCCACAGAGAAGGTTTGGACATTGGGGCAGGTGGGAGAAGTGAACAGCTTTTTAATGTTGACTCTGTGATCAAACTCGTACTGAATTCGCATCTGGTTACCATACTTCCACAACAACATGATGGACACAAACACTGCCGACATCATCAGAGGGAACCAGGCACCAGAGGGCACCTTCTTGACCTCGGCGGCCACAAAACACATGTCCATGAGTCCAAAGGAGGCGACCATGAACAGCGGCCAGAACCAATGTAGATGGTGGCAAAAGTACATGCTGAAGGCGATCATGACAGTGGTGATGAAGAAGTCCAGAGCGACACAAAGACCGTAGGCCGAAGAGGTGTTGTTGGAGTTCTGGAAACCAATGGCACAGAGAATACAGGCCACCATGAAAATGTAGTTGAGCATGGGGATGTACACCTTACCCTCAATCTTTGCGCTCATGTGGCAGACGGGGAACTGAGGCATACATTCCAGAGCCATGAGCTGTCTAGACACTGAAAAGACTCCCAGAATGATAGCCTGAGAGGCAATGATGGTTGAAAGGATGGCCAGAACAAACATGAACCAGTACAGACCTCCTCCGATACCTCCAGGGATGGACAGGTAGAAGACATTGGGCATAATAGAGGGGTCCACGAGAAGAGCAGCTCCTTGTCCAAAGTAGGCCATGAACAGAGGAGGGTAGACACAAGTGATGACGGCCAGTCGAATGGCATTGGGCGAGAAATGTCCGACATCAGCAAACATGGCCTCAGCTCCAGTCAGCGCCAAAATCACGTTACCCATGTTATCGATACCTCCTCTGATAAGATAATCAAAGGCGTACTTGGGGTTTGTGGCTTCAAGAATCTTAGGCTTCTTGCAAATGTTGATGATACCAATGACAAAGAGCATGGCGAACCAGATGAAGACGATAGGAGAGAAGACCATGGCCAGTTTGGCACTTCCGACTCTCTGTCCAAGGAAGAGGAAGGCCAGAATGAAACACGAAATCAAAACAACGTAATGTTTCATGTAAGGAACGGGCTGTTCAAGACCTTCAATGGCAGACAACACAGACTGGACGGGAGTCAGCATACCATCAGACATCAGGAAGGCAGATCCACAAAGACAAGCAATGATGGGCAGGTACTTGAACAGGTTCCAGGCAGTCTTCTTGAACCAGCCATAATGATCTCGGCTCTGTCGATTGTTCATCCAAGAAGCCTGGGTCTCAGACTTGCTCAACATGTCCAAAGAGTCCTGATCAAAGTCCACACCCACGGGAGCAATGTTGAGTTCCCGAGCCAACTTGGCGTAGATGGCAACAATACCTCCCTCTCCTCCATTGGGACCGTAGATGAAGACGATGATACAGTATTTGATCAGGACAACAAGTGTAAGACCCCAGAAGATACAAGAACAAGCACCCATAACATCTTCCTCATTAGGGGTGGTGGAGAAGATGGAGTTGAGGGTATACAGAGGAGAGGTTCCAATATCTCCGTAGACAGCTCCAAGCGACTGGAAGGCTAGGAAAAGCGTTTCCCGAATGTTCTGGGGACCATGGTGATCAGCAACAGGGTAGGTGGCAACGGGAGCCTCTTCGTCGGAAAAGTAGGGATGAGCACTGTTCTGAGAGTGCTCAGACGAGTTGTCGGTGGTGGACACTAAGTTAGTATAACTGAACAAAATAAGGACGGAAATGAGAAAATGTGCGAAACACAGAAGCAGGGCGAGTTTTGAGCAGACAACAACCGATGATAGAACTGTCGAACGAGCGAGCTCTACCTAGCAAACGACCATCTAAGAAGATTCAGCCAGTCTTGACGTAGAAAGACCGAATTTTTCCGAGCCCATAAATCACGTGAGAAAAGTGGCCACTTCGCCCCTCTTGTACATCACGTGACTCGGGCCAAATCACTCACCCCCAACCGCGTCAAAATCTTCACCGTCACATTCTATCCCAATCGGGTCTCCCAAACAACCTCAAACAAACTCTGGGTTGAACCGCAGGAGCCACTTCTTGGCGGTCTTGGCAGACGGGTCAGAAGCGTGCCCAGACGTGGTATGAAATCTTATTCGAGGTCGAGACGTAAACAGCACCAACGATTTGGTACGGATGTGAGTGGATACCATTGTTAGAGCCATAGCAGACGTGGTATGGACCCACAGTACTCTTCCTAGCCATGTTCGTTTAGTCGTCTCGAGTTGTTGTCCTCTCATCTCATCAGATCACGTAGTGCTTCTCCAAAAGGCCAAGAATTGCTCTCATTCAAAACCCAGCATCACTTATCATCTTCCCCTCATCATCTATCCTGTCTTATCTCTCCTCCAATGTCCATGTACTCACTGTATCTGTCGAGTATCGTTGCTGCTGAGGTCGAAAGTGTTTAGGAGAAAAGTACTGTGGAGATCAAATCCTGTACCGGACCCTCAGGCTATATATCCTCTGAAGGACTGCTCTGCCGTGGACATGAGCCCTCCCTGAACTTTTCCCTTTCCAACTTTTCGCTTTTGCCTTTTGCCTTCCTGCCATTTTCTCTGTCTCAGTCTCCGCTGAGGCTATCGGACTTAGTGTTGAGTGATTTGCAGTCCAGAAATGAAAAGTGAAGCCAGGGGTGGTAGGTCAAGAATCACGTGACCAGCAAGCGGGTCAGACCTATGGTTTCACGTGATCACCACGTAACCCCGTTTTCGTTATATTTTTAGCCATTTTATTCGCGTTTCTACACCTCTTCCGCACCTCGTGGCGTTTGGCTTCAATTCCAATAATCACCTGCAGGCTGTGTAGGCATGGCTGGTATTGGTGAAAATTCTAGCTGTGAGCTTGTATGACTGAAAATGAATTCTATCGGCCCCGTATGGACGGATTCAAGTGCTGAAAAAATACCCAGTACATTGGTCCTCGTGACCGCTGCCGTCTCAAAATGTGTCACCCAGTTATCTCGGAAATTGGGGTTGCTGGAACGCCTTCTTTGCCTGCCCCCATTGGGACATGTCGTCAAGATTAGTCTCTAGGTGTACGTGGGGGTGTAGCATCTGAAATGTGCTATAGTGGTGCTATTAAGATGAAAAGTGCATTGATACGATCTTCGGACTCTCGGGACTCTGAATATGTAGTTTTTATCACCCAATTCCCACTCCTTCGACATCTACATAACCCCCAATCCCACCAACATGATTCGTCCCAGATATTGCGCAAAGGCAAAATTAGTCTCGACCAATCTCCCAGCAACAACCTTAACAGTAATCTTAACTACTCCGCGGCTTAGTAGTGGGACTTAAGTGGAAAGCGGAAGAATTTTCATGTTGTTGAAAACGGACGTTTTTGCCGCCCTCATGCTCTTGTGATCACGTGAGCGGGTATGTGAGTCACGAACGATGGGAATACGTTCATGTGGACCGGTTTAGCTCCCTCCAGAACCATACTGGATATGCCTGTAGGTGCTGCAGGTGGACACATGTTGGTCTGGATGTAACATGTTACAGAATGTTTGGTAATGGCTCTAAAAGCAAGCATGTCTCTGGTCCAGTAGTATTTAGAGCGGTATTAGAAGGTGATGGAGAAGTTTTCACTTTTGCGGGGTGAGAATGAGGTGGTTTTACAAGTCTTGAGTTGTGGTGTAGTGCAAATGGTGAAGTTGTCTAAAAGAGGGAAAAAACGCGTCACAGACAAGAGGGCAGTTTCATTGTAGTCTACAGACTCACTGTACTCTAACGGGGAACACCTCAATGTTTTCTGTGTCGAAATTACCTCTCCAAGCCGCTCTACAGTCGTCACCTACGTTGAGCATAAACATACTACCAATTATCGTGGAGGGCTAAAGCAGCAAGCAATCAAAGACTATAGCGGGCTGTCAACAGGTTTTCTCCTCGTATTACACAAGCCCAACCGTCTCCCGTGCCCTCATGCCTTTGTTTCAAGTAAGAGATGGTCTTCACAGTACCCCTCCAAACATACGTCATAGTTGCGTAGAAACCAATATAGTCACGTGTTTGAGACACTAGCCGGCGCCAACTGTTGCCCAAAAAGTCCCAGATACTCCAATACTCCGCCTGGTTCCGCTTCCAAGTGCCCATTTAGGCAGTGAAGTAGATTTCATAATAACTCTTGGCAAGCAAATAGGGTGGAAATTAGTGCCAAACGTATTCACATGGCCTCACATGTCTGACAGCTGGGGCAGCTGGGACAGCCGGGGTATCCAGTCCGTCTGGTTACCCTACGATTCTACGAGTTACACTGTGTAATTTTTGCTAAAGTATGATTGGAATGAGAACTGGGAGGATGTTGGGTGCAAACATCGTGAGATGGACAAATGTCAGAATAATCAGAGAAAATCGGGGGAAATCACCACAGCCTGTAAGCGACTTCAAAGGATGGTTTCACTCACAACACAAGCCATATATTGTCGTTTCAACCCCCCGACAGCCACCTACCATCTACGAAACCTCACCATTAAACTATATTAGAGTTGCGTAAAGTGTGAGCCAAAACTGTAGGAAAATCCGGAAATCGGTAGTTTACAAGCTTGCCACATGTCCATACACTCGAGAGTTGATATCCTCGGGCCCTTTCGTCTTCACCCCAACTCATTGAAGTCACTTCCCGATTAATTGCGATTTTATCGAGATATCTGGTCCATTAACATTCGAAAACCCCCTGGATTATGACGTAAGGGCACAGTAGCATAACGAGCCGCGTGGTAAACAAGCTTGGAGGCGCAGCCATGGCCGCATGCCAAGAGATGCGGATTTGGCCTTATGCAAGCTAAGCTATTGGTTGGAAAAAGCACACTCTCCTGTCTGGCCCTTTTGGGATGTTGTTAAAGTCAAACGGAAGATTTAGAACAGGGGTTGTGAGAGCTAGAGAGCAGATGTGAACATGAAAAGTACATATCTAGAATCTCCAGACCCAGAGCTTTCTACTCGTGTACTGATATTCCCAACTGCCCCCAAATCCAACTCTCCAACCATACCCCGTAGTCTCCTTTCTTGTCCAATTTTTGAAACCCAAATGCATGTCCCAATTTCCCCTACCAGCCGGTCCTGGAAGTGAGACGTGGCGATCTAGCACAGGTGGGCGAGGTGCGTAACTGGTTCGATAATGGTGACAGTGGATAGATAACGGTCTTTGCATGCAGCTATACGTCTCCTCTATTTCCAGTGATTTTTCTCCATTTTTTCGATCATTTTTCGCACAACTACATCCTATACCGTCCACCGCCCCCAACCCACCTTGGTTACATTTCTTCCATATGCCAAGTGAAGGCTTGCATTTCGGTGCATTTTGGTGCATTTTGGGTGTGCTGCTACAAGTGAGGCTGCATTGGCGCGAAGCTAGTTGACGATACACGTATATAAGCTTTTTTCTGGCGGGCCACCAATGGCCGTAGAAGGGCTTATCTGGAACAACAATGGGGGCAGCCCGGCTGTCGGGGCTCTCTCTCCTCGTGTCGTACAATACGCGTAATCCTTTTTTCACGTTTATTTGCCAAGCCTGGGGTTAGAGATAAGCCGTATGAGAAGGGGCAGTAGGTACGAGGAGTACATACGTAGGTGCCGTGTGTACTTTATTGGATGGTTGACATAGCCGAGGCTGACTGTTGTACGAGTACCAGTACTGGTAGCATCAACCAATTGTTATCTGAGACAAAACAGTGTCTGGTAACTGCTCTACGAAGTACAACTTCTACCCTGGTCCACCATGTATGACGTATGTGCTGTCTTCAGGGTTGCGAACCAGTCTAGTCTCTCAAAAAGTGGAACGATCCGACAGTTGGTTAATTGGTGGCACGTGTGACGAAGATGGGGTTTGATAATATCGCGGTATTCGCCAATCATCAATTAATGCAGGGGTGGATGGAAGATAGAGACCAACACGTGCCAGAAGAAAGGAGGGGAAGCTCGCGGGTGTATCCGCTAGACACTGTTGGTTGAGCCTTCCTGATATGGCAATGACACAGATACTTGAGCTTCACGGGTAAGTTCTCACGTTGGTGAGTTATACGTGACCTTGTAGGTTGTCCAGACAGTGGGGGGGAGGCCATCATCAAGTCCGCCGCTTGACTAACGTCTACTGGTCGTGGTTTTGTGCATTTATTCTCACGATCTGAAAGCTCATCCACTCTCTGACATGACATCATTTCTGAGCGCCAGATCTACCTATATGGTCAGCTCAACTCCTGAACTAGGGTCTTAATTGGTTAGCAAAGTAAAGCTTTGAATTTCTCGTAGCGCCACGAATCTGACGATACCAGACATGTCTCTACCATGACCATCTACGATCAGTCGGCTACCATTCACTGTGTGTGTGTGTGTGTGTTGTCACAATAAGCTCTAGCACATATTGCACACTGAAAGTATACAGATACCTTGGTACAGAATACACACCGTCAAGAAAGCAGGGTATATGGGAATCAATGTACCATTTTGTTCCTCTCGACCTCACAGTTGCAACTATTCAACTCTCACACTCTTAGGACATCTCTCCGCTCAGCTAAACACACAAAGCAACCAACATTATGCCAAATCAATATATCTTCAGCCTTGTCAGCTCCATCACAATCCCCCCACCTCCCTGATTCCATCAACACCACTACCTCTTCTACGCACCTTCAACTCCCCATTCCACCCCATCTTCAACATGTTCGCCACCAAACCTAATCCAACATGACAATTGCTCTTTCTCAACCATCTCCGACAACGATGAAAAACGATAATAACAGCTCAAATCACTACGAGGCGATTCCCAATGAGCCAACAGATGACCTGGAAGCTTCTCACGTCACACCTTTACCTCACGTGACCAGGTCCCCTCGAGACTCTGATTTTGGATACTACACTCCTCGGTACACTGCTCTCATTGCTCTTCAGACGAGTGTGTATATCACGTGTGCTCTTGTCATTGTTGATTACATCATTTACACCAATTGTAACGATGACGATGATTACCCTCGCCAAAACCCCAATATCTTGACGGTTCTGATGAGATGGGTTACCGTGTTTGTGGGCCAGTTTTTCGTCATGCGATCGTTTGTGTTGCTAAAGTCGCAGTCACGTGAAGGTCACTCATACTGGGTGATTTGTCTGTTCGCTCTATTGGGGTTGGTGTTCACTATGTCTGCTTTTCTCGTTCAGTTTCAGAAGTGGACATAGATGAGCGAAGCAATGCCAGCTATATGAGCATTCAAGTGTCTGACAACACTGCACAGCCCCGATGTTAGCTATTCAGGATTCGAAGGCAATTGCATCAAGACAGCTGCCCAGAGTTACGCAAGCCAGGTATGAAAACATGTCTGATCGAGGGGCTGTCTGAGGTGAGCCCCACAGAGTGGATGCAACCACACGAACTATCTGAGCTAGAAACAGAGGCTGTTTGAAGAGAGGCAGACCATCGCATTTTCCATTCAGTTGAGCTGCTCACAAAAATGCTCACAAAAATGGAGTCTGAAGGACATTGGCAATGACTACTGTATTACATCATTGTTTCTTCGATTTGTTAGTCATGGCATCCGACTGTGCCAGAGGCCTACTAAACAAACACTCCCTATCTAATTATATCTCATTCATCTCATTTGTCAACCTGAGTACTTCTAAAGTAGCTATAACTGTTCCCTTATCGAACTACTGCACCCGTTTAAACCAACATACGGCCCAAGCAGTTTACTTAGCTCCAGTTAAAGGAATATTTAAGTTTCGGAGTCCGACATCTTGACCAGACTATATCTGCCCCATTCACGTACTAAACATTAACATTCTGGTTATTTGATTACATCATTTCAATCCTTGAGATGCACCCTACACACCTGTACTACTCATTTGGCTGCATCTCGCAAATTTTCAAAAAATCATCTTTCACTATGCGGAGGCCACGTTTTCTGTCAAATTTAACTTCTGGGCCCGATGGTTTAGTGGTATAATTCTCGCTTAGGGTGTCCTAGGCAATTTGCGAGAGGTCCCGGGTTCAATTCCCGGTTGGGCCCATCTTTTTTGTCTCAGAGAAGTAGTCAGCCTACGCTCTACATCTCATACAGCCTATTTATCCACACTCTCCAATCGTAAATCCATCCATTTGTCATATATCATAAGTCGTTAGTCATCTTCTTCGTCTCCTTCGTCATTTCATCTTCTCATCATCGGTAAATCACTTCTTCGCACTCTGATCATCCTGCTGCTTGTTATCAGCGTTGATTCGAGGGTCGTCAACGGGAATGATAGGGAAGGGAAACTCGTTTCTCATTGTGGCTTGTGAAAATGTGGTGTGCAGTAGTGCTTGTACTCGTAGTTGAGGATGTGGTATAAGTGTTAACGACCAGCGTAGTGTCTGTAGCAGTCTTGGAGAAGAGGTGTTTGTTAGTTTGTATTCGAACCCTCTAAGGACCGTCCTTCTGCTCAATTATATATCCTCCATCGTCTCCACTTGAACCCTCGCAAACCTGTCAACTGCATTCTGACGTCAAAAAGAGAGCCTTGAAAAATGCTGGGCTGCATCGATCGAGCAATGAAGAGGGCAAAGACAAGAAGCAGCCGTTGGATAGTTGCTATTTGATTGAAGGGATCCAACGGACATGTTCTCTCAATAGTAATACGTGATCTATCTGTGTTTGTGTCGTTTCGTAGTGTCCTGATCTGACAGTCCCTTATTTAACATCACATCATCTATGATTCACATAACCATCCACCACTCACATCTGACACAAAGGTAGATCTATGGTCAGCAAACAATGCTCGCGTTTAACCAAGTTCTTTAAACCACTCCCTTGTTCCTGCAGAATCCGTGCAAAGGGGTAAAGTGGAGAAGCAAGTTAAGGTGGAGATAGATGGATGGTGATTGCTGGGACGATGAGAATCCGCTACAGACACACAAAAAACCCGCCGAACGAAATCACGTGATCATAACCGGGTCACATGACCTGTTGGTATTCACATCACGTGATAGAGCCATCATAAACCCCTCAAATCAGCTTCACAACTACATTGCTTGGCCTTGCTCCCCCTCGATTGGGTTTGTGATTATGCACGTTGGGATGGTGGGGCTGTGCAGTAGACTCATCCATATCACGTGTACAGACAAAGAGATTGTCTGAGATAGCGATTTTCGCACCTGGGTCCGTCACGTGACTCCATATTAAACCCTCCAATCTTTCTCCCACGATCAGCAATGTTACACTAGGCTGTGTTTGAGAGAGCGAATTAGAGGTCGAGTTTGGACCATTACCGAGAAGGACAATAATGATGGATAGTCAGGGACGTGTTTCAAATGAGTTGAAGGTGACATCGTAGGGGGTGCATCGTGAATTTTTGAGCCTCTGGAACGAAGGAGGCGGTTTTGACGTCTCTATGGTGGGTGGAGGAAGTGTTCTATAGAAGTGTGTGGACTTGGGGAGAACATCTCATGAGCCATTGGTGATACATTAGCTAGAGAGGTCATGGTGACTAGTTACGTCTCTATCACTTCATACTGTACGTCTTGATCTTCATTCAGTAATGGAGCATAAGCAATACGTAGTAATGGTACTGTACAAAAGAAAGACGCAGAGCCCTCGTAAAGCTGTTTCATCTGTAAGCAAGTTTTGATAGGCTTAGCAAGCGTTTGATCGAGAGAGATGGTGCGGCTGCCGCTTACTACGGGCACCAGCAACTACTCTGGTTGGAGGTGGGGTTTGACCAATGTACTGTACTGCGGTAGCAAGCTGTCACCCCCAGATTCAGAACATGAGCCTGTATCACCAAGACTTTCGCGTACACGTACATTCCCCCAGTCCCCCGTCTTGTCATGGTTACCGTCGCCTGTCATTTCAAATGTATTCGGACCGAATGATTCTCAGCGCCTTGCCATCTACGTCAAACTAACCAATCGTTAACTATGTACGTCTGTGTGCCCGCTCTATGGGCTCATTCTTCATCGTTCTCGAAATGCGTCCCCTCGTGGGCAGTGTTGTGTGTGGCAATTGTATCTGCCGTGGGCATCGACTCGTCTAAAGCGGGGCCCTGGTTTGCAACAGTACCGGTACCACTACAAGTACTCCGTACCAGGCAGGGCCACCCGATCCACCTCTCCCTTCAGAAATCTTTCATCGCAACAAAGTCACCCTCAAGAGGGGGGACCATTACTCTTCTGAGCTTCACGGAGAACATCACTCCACAGAGAAAGCCAGCCTCAAAAACAGCCCCAGTCACCGCAGAGTCACCCGCAGCGCTGCGTCACTCACTGCACCACCAACTTGTTTCGCTCGTTGCTAGCTCGCCCGCTACAGCTTAAAAGCCGTCACGTCAATACCCACCAACCCAGCCTTGCTCAACTTGTCCATCAACGACTTCTTCAACACTCCTCCATCAACCCTCGTCTCGTACAATGAACAGACATTGAAGATGGACGCCGACAATGCTGCTGGCGACATCTGTTCAGCGTGCTTTTCCAACAGTGTCTGAAACTGTACAATGGCTCCATCTGTATCCCCCGTAGAGAAGGCGGCTATAGCCTCAGTGTTTTGAACCATGGGATTTGACGAGTCAGCAGATTCGAGAGTCGAGTTTGCATCGGCAATATCGTCGCTTGCCAACGCGCAAATCGCCATTAGAGTAGCCACCACTGCCTCATTCTTGTTTTCACCCCCTTCCTCCTGGCTCTGGATGTTGTCAAGAACCTGCTTGGCCTTGTCAAAGTTACCCGTTTGAAGGCACAGAATGCACAGCAGGTATCTCAGATACGAGTAATGGGCCTCCAGGGGTACGCTGCTGTCAGTACCGACTATACTTGACACATGAGAAATGGCGTTGGCATAATCTCCCATTCCAACCAGCACAGCAGTGACGTAAATGCCCAATTCCACCAGTCGTTGTGCCCATAGCTCGGTGTCGTCCTTTTTGTGTCGCATGATCTTTGCTTCGCGTGCCAGACTGTGGTACTTGAGAATAGCTCCGTGGGTATCGCTTCCCGAGGCCAATCGCACCGTCAGCACTCTCAGAGACCAGGGAACAATGGATTCTCGGTCCCAATGGATCGAGATCTCCGGCTTGGTCGCGTTGGAGGGTCCCTTCTCCGGAATCAGCCGGTAAAGGTCGACATTGAGGTCCCCGAGCGACTTTGCTTCCGAATGGGCCACTCTGTGGAAGTTGGCGAGAACGAGACACGTCAGCCGAGTCTCCCATAGTCCAAACACCGTCTGAGCGGTCTCGAGATCAACGGCTGTCGTCTTCATGTCTGTGCCCATCTGTGTCAGTTGTAGAGCGACTTTTTCTGCTGCTAGCTGGAATAGTCGTTTGTCCACCAGTTCGGACACAGACAGCTCTCTGTCGTCGGGAGTGACGTTGAACGGCTCCGGTGGATCGAACGGCACCAGTTTCTCGAGTTGCCCCGGCGCCAGAATCTTGCTGATGTTGAAAGACATGATTTGATGTTGTGTGGAGATGTGTGGTTTGTAATGTGCTGTACACTGTGATGTTAGAGTTGAGATAAGGTACTAGCGCTTGAAAGCCGGAGGTTGGGATATTGCTTAGGGTTAGTTGGATAAGCCTCAACTTGGTTGAGTCCTTACTTGACTCCTAACTATGATACTCAAAAGGGGGGTTTTACACTTGAAGCCGCTCCACAAGGTATGGAGGTGATAGATCTACTTCAGCATGTGATAAACAGAGCTGAAAACTAGCCTGTCATATGAAGATAGCCTTCACAGGATACTGTCATCATTGCAGCTCGTTTTGGACCCTTTAGCAGCTTCTGTAGAGAACACAAACCACCGCCCACAAGCATGCGGCTCAGAATTTCAGGACACCCCAAGGGAGTGTATAAATGAGGATGTTGTAGGTCTGTGTCTTTTATAGTGGTACCACTAGGAAGATAAGTCACTGATTATCAGTAATGTACTAATTTTTTGGGGATAATCTCCCTGGATGTTCGTACCGGTAGCTGCTTTGTCTTGTAGTCTGAAGCAGATAGAGCGTTGTGTAGGAAACCATGTTGGAGAGGTTCTTGTAGCGGAAGAAGTGCTGACACGGTGTTGTTCAAGAGTCATCTTCTTATTTTAGATGGCTGGAGTCGATCTCTACACATCCGGGTGGCGGGGTTCTCATGGCTCCGAGTTGCTTATGTAATCGAAGATAACCAAAACGACGCACGGTCAGAACTCACCCGAGTCAGGGAAGGAATGGATCGGGGCTTTATCAAAGGACACTTTAAATCTGTCAAAGTGGCTGTGTTGCTCTTGGCTCAAAATTTTGGCTCTCCTCGAGTCCAACTTATTCAAAGGCATACCGTACCCATTCAGCTGCTTTAACTAAGATGACCATGGTCATCTGTGCTGACTAAACACAGAGGTGACTCGAAAGAGTTGAAAAGGAGCAGGAAGACGGAGCTGAGGAATAGATGGTACTTGTATATGCCTTCTTTGTTCTCTCCATTACTCAATCTCTGCCGTAGTTTCATTTGACAGAAGGACCTACCAATTAACGCCAAAGAATTTTTAAGACCGTCAGGCTACAAGCGAAGACTCTTTCAATGGAATCCTGTCATTATCTGCAGTCTCCATTTCAACAGTTGGTACTTGTACTCGTACCTGTGCCACCCTTCCCTACCTGCCTGTTTCTTGTCACACTCAATGGAATGCTCTGAGACTTGAATGGAATACTGTAACGACAACGGAAATGGACGAATCGTCATAGCGACATCAATACTGTTATAATCGAATCGAAGAAGCACTAGAAAAGTCCCGAGTCTTGGTCTGAGCCCCAGACACCCTTTGCTAGTTGCAAGATGGACCAGGTACATATCGTCGACATGCTCTGAACAAGACAACTCCTTCCTATTCACGTGACCATGAGAGCTGCTGTGCTTCAACTGATTACCTAGGACCTATCGGAACTTCTGAAAACTCCTCAATGTCCCGCCAGGCAGTTTTGCCCCTCTGACAGAACCTCCTACACCAATAGCGGAGACAACCTGCAGCCAGAGCACGCAAAACACACCCTATAGACAAGTAAAGCATACCACTGTGCTCGCACCATCCTCAGGAATCTCCCCGTATCGCTTACGTCACGTGATCGCCAACACCTGACCCAGGATCACCTTGCAGAGCCAAACAGCAACGTTCAATCCGTCATCTACACGTCCCAGAGCTCACGTGACCCTTTTGCCACTCATTTAACACTCATCACGGAATCAATTAATCGCTCTGGGTACGTTTTATCACGTCTCTTTGCACGTCCTGTAACCTCGGCAACGGCGGTAAACACAAGAGCTGGGCAAACGCAAAAGTGAAAAACTCAAGCTCAAGCGAAAACACCAAAGTCGAAAACGGAAAAGTCAGTTTGGAAGTGAATAGAGAGGAGTTATAGCACGCGACCGGAGGAACTGAACGGGGCAGTTTGTGGGCAGTATATTTGACGTGTTTGTGGGGTTAGATCGATCACGTGACCTAATCTATATGCGGTCATGTGAGCCGTTCTTCATTATACAGTGTGCAGCGGGCATGTGCTTTTCAGGCACTGACGGGCGAATTTGTGAGTGAGTGGTCAGTGACGTGAAAAGTGATCCAGGTACGGACTGGAGATTTCAGATGGGTTGTGCTTTTTCCCAACTGAGTTTGTGGAATGGAGAAGTGGGGGTTGGGTTTGTTGGTAGTGTGAGTAAGCTATAGTGGAGGGATCACGAGTACCCTTGCTATCAACACTTGTACCGTAGGAGTACTGTTCCTGTAGCAACATGTCAGATGAGCCAAACCGACATGATAAGACTCAGACAGAATCTGCTCACCAACCGTCACATGCTGGACTTTCCATTTCCATTCCATCTTGCACATCGTTGGGAAGATCGGCGATCCATGAATGTTGAGCCAATAGAAGGTGGGGAGTTTAAACGGGGACGTGGAAGAAGTGAGAAAGATGGGGAGTGATAGAAAGCAAGTTAGCAACTGTCAACTCGGAGTTAATGAAGCAGTTCCGTACAGTTCTATTGAGACTTTACCGTGCTGTAAGATGAGTCGTACAGTGCTTAAGTACTCCTTACCCCGTAACTCCTGCACTTGAACTCCTTCCGTTACTTGGTTCACTTCTCTTGGTCCGAGTTTGCTGGGATTAAGCAACCAGCAAGAGAGACACCAAGAGCGTTTAAATCGTTTGACTTTGGCTTCCACGGCTCTACGGTTGACGGACGGTGAAGATGGGCGGAGAGACAGAGAGAAACGACATACAGACAGACAATGACAGCTGAGATAATCAGTCCTGAAATGGAAGTGAAAGAGGTTGTCAAAAGGTGGCGTTGGTGCCGCAGCAATGATGGACGGAGCGATGGACACGGAACGGTTTGGTCCGTGTCTGGTGCTTTGAAGAGCTCCTCTGACTGAGTAGCCCTTCTGGTAGCTCTTGTCGTGCTCTTCGTGCTCGTCTGAGCTTTCGCACTGTATCACACTCACTACTGCAAGCTCTGTAACAACCCCCAACCCATCGATATAATGCCTCAGCCCATGTACACTTGCTGGCGCTGTGGAGACAGGTGCGCGGAAACCTGCTTGTACGAGCAGCAAAGACAGGTGATTAGATTGGCAGCTTTCGGAGAACGGCGCCGTCCCGTGAGTCAGATAGAAACGTGACCTTCAGTTGGGGCTGATGGTGTTAGATTAGTTCGTCAGAAAACGTTTTCAACAGCTGAATAACCCTCGATGACATCTCCTTTGACCGCCCACAATCCGATCACAAACCCATTGTATGCTTGCGGTTCCTGGGGACACTGTAGAGTTGTAAAGTTGTGCTGTATATGGCGGTCAGTCAGGGCGGGAAAAGGGGGATCTACAACTGTGTGACGTAACGGAGAGGGTTTTGAGGTCTTGAGGCAGATTTGGTTCAGTGCACAGATACGGCTCTGCAGCACGTGCCAAGTTGTCTTCAAATCTCTTAGCGAGGTGTTTTGACGTGATCTTACCTGTCAAACCAATTTACATCTTCCACTGTACAGTCTTTTCTCGCTCTCTCGGTAATATCGTCCTTGTCTAATTTCGTTAGTGGAGATGGTGCATGAAAAGTGACCTGTGAATTAAGCTCTGTGTTTGGAATGACCCAGTACGGCATGTTACAACCTAAATGGGGAAAGATGTGCATATTCCTTGTTTGGTCTGGGGAGAGAGATGTACTTAATATTTGGGGTTGTAGAACGAAATTACAGAATATTAAGCCACCAGCATATTTTTTCAGCCCCAACAAACCCATTCAAACTGCCCCTATCTCGCTAATAGCTCTGACGCACGAAATAACACGGTCCGGACGCCGTCACTTTAGCTCCCTTTGGGAATCCAAAAATGCA
This sequence comes from Yarrowia galli, assembly GCA_900519055.1. NCBI lineage: Eukaryota > Fungi > Ascomycota > Dipodascomycetes > Dipodascales > Yarrowia > Yarrowia galli. Next base: position 591,162 of record ULGS01000006.1, on the reverse strand, counting down.
TGCGTCCCAACGTTATAATCCAACCTTAAACTCTAAGAGCCTAAGTTTGCGCCCAGGGGGTGCAGTAAAATATACACAGCCGTTCTGTGTCACAAGTGTCTCTCTTTTTTTACATCATCTCCAACAACGTCAATAGCTGTCAATTTCTAGTCGCTCTTTTTTCAACAGCCTACAAAACCACCGCTACACGCAACCCACCCTCTCACGCTACACGCGCACCCACACTCCTTTACAACACGACTTTCGAGGTCACCACACTCCTTTTACCTACCCCCTATCGATACCCCCCACGACTCTAGACGCGTCATCGCCGGACGATGATGTTCACCAAAACACTAGTAGCCCTGGTGGCCGCCGCAATCGCGCCCCAGGCCGTTCAAGCCCACGCCCATCACGCCCATCATGATACCCGAGAGGTTTCCAGCTATGGCCCCGTCCCCGGCCACCCCCGTCTTCTGTTCGACGAAGCCGAGCTTTACGAGAAGATGGGCATTCTGGGCGACCGAGAGTCCGTCAACGTGACCGAGCTGGAGCACCAACGACGAACCATCACCAAGGAACACACCCGACACTCCCACCACCAGCACAAGAAGCGAGGAGGCCAATGTGCTTTCCCCTCCAACGAGGGTCTGGTGTCTGTGGACCCCTCCGGTGAGAACGCCGGATGGGCCATGTCTCCCGACGAGCCCTGTGAGCCCGGCAAATACTGCCCCTACGCCTGTCCCCCTGGCCAGCTCATGGGACAGTGGGACCCCAAGGCCACCTCTTACTCCTACCCCCTTTCCATGAACGGAGGAATGTTCTGTAACAAGAACGGAGAGATGGAGAAGCCCTTCCCCAACAAGCCTTGCTGTTACGAGGGTACCGGCTCGTTCGTCGCCCGAAACAAGTGCGGAAAGCAGGTGTCTTTCTGCCAGACTGTGCTCCCCGGTAACGAGGCCATGCTGATCCCCACCGAGGTCGGCCCTGGATCCTCTACCGTCCTCGCCGTCCCCGACACCAACTACTGGGCTGGAACCGCCGCCCACTTCTACATCAACCCTCCCGGAGTTGACACCGCCACCGCCTGTGTGTGGGGAACCCTCAACAACCCCTGGGGTAACTGGTCTCCTTACGTTGCTGGTGCCAACCAGGATTCCAACGGCAACACTTTTGTCAAGATTGCCTGGAACCCCATCTACCTGGAGCCCGCCACCCCCTTCCGAAACACCCTGCCCAACTGGGGAGTGCGAATCGTCTGTGACGAGGGATCTAACTGTAACGGTCTGCCTTGTTCCATCGACCCCCGAAAGAACAAGGTCAACGAGGTGACTGCCGAGGACGCTGCTCAGGGAGATGGCGCCTCTTTCTGTGTCGTTACCGCCCCCAAGGGCTCCAAGGCCTACGTTGAGGTCTTTGAGATTGGCGACAACGACAACTCTGGCGGTAACGGAGGCGGCAACGGAGGAAGCGGCGGCTCTAGCTCTTCTTCCTCTTCCTCTTCCTCTTCTGTCGCTGCTTCGTCTTCTTCTGCTCCCGCCTCTTCGTCTTCTGACGGCATGAACACCATGCTTGCTCATGTCGCTGGCTTTGCCGCTGGACAGGCCGAGAACCTTCAGGATGTGGCCTCCTCTTCTTCCGAGGAGCCCTCTAGCTCGTCCGAGCCTCCTTCTTCCTCTCCTCCTCCTCCTCCCCC